>JAHBMJ010000157.1:0-64983 GCA_018398765.1 Chromera velia | reverse complement strand
GGGGGGGGGGGGAGGTTCCGAACGGGGAGGTCAAGACGGTCTGCGAGCACTGCTCCCTCGATTTGCATAGGCGTGGCCATCTGAATGATGTTGTCCATAAGTTGACTGAATGCAAAGGGACCAAAAGGGAGAAGGAACGCATGAATAGGCTTTTGGATGAAGTAAGAGACGCTCGCTCTAAGTCAGACTTGATTGTGTGGGCACAACAAATGGCTAAGCAGCAGTTGGGACGGGGTGTAAGCGAAAATGAGAAGAAAATGAGGGAGATCTTTACACTTCTCCTCAAAAAGCACCCTGTTGCAGGTGCACGGGCGATCTCCGATTGCCTTCGTAAGTAGCTGTGTGTGTTCCCTCAGTCTGTCCTTTTTTCTCTTTTCTTCCTTTCTTTCTTTCTTTCTTTCTTTCTTTCTTTCTTTTTTTCTTCCTTCCTTTCTTTCTTTCTTTCTTTCTTTCTTTCTTCTCACTCTTTCCCCGTCGTTGTTCATTCTTGACGACCGTACTTGTTTTTGAGGGGAATATTTCGTTATATCAGTCCGAGTGTGTTTCATCCGATTGATTGATTGATTGATTGATTGATGAACAAACAAGGGCGGAACGGAATCAATCGGGGGGTGAGCGAAAAGCATATAGGGGGGAAATGCGAGACGGACGACGCCAAGAGGCCCAGGCTGCGGGGCTCGGATGGCACCCCTCGCGTGAGCATGGGAGGTGGTGTGAGGTGACGGGCTCGAGCCTGCACGGGTACAGAGAGGCGCGCGGGGCACTTGTGCTTGTGCGGTTTACAAGCGGGTCTGTGAGCGGGGTGCATGCTACGTGCGGCTTCTTCGTTTTTCTTCTCCCTTTTTTTCCCCTTTTTGAATTTCTTTATCATGCTTACTACTCATAATTTCACTCCCCTGCAAAACAAGTCGTGCCTCAGGGATGAACCGACCGAACCAACTGAACTAACTGAACTGACCGAACTGCAGGAACTGAACTGAGAGAGAAACCTTTGCTTGTACGTCTTCGGCAGAAAAGATAGGGAATCAAAGGAGATTAGGAGTTCTGACCTTTTTCTCTCTTTGTCTCCTTCCGTTCTGCCTCGGGTAATTTTCTTTAGAGGTCATCTGACAGACCTCTAACTGACACGAACTGACAGAAGGAATTTTATTGGCCTGCTAGCTGGCCCGTGACCCTTGGGGAAAAAAAAAAGACACAGAAACAGAGGAGTCCGTCTCCATCTTTTCTGTTCCCCCTGAGGTACTTGTTTTTTCCCTTTCCTTCTCGTTTCTCCCTCTGCTCAGGCATGCCAGTGCTGTTCTGGCGCTTTGATCGGTCATGGGGACCCTCTTCTGGGCGAAATGCAGGCAGTTCTTAATCGTCTCAAGGGTGGGACAGAGAGCGTGTTGTAACTCAGCCTGTAAGAGAACTACTAAATAAAGCAAAAGCCTGTTTGCTTAGAGGTGGAGCCACCCTCCACTTCCATCCGCCTCCCTACCCCTGTCAGGCTCCTATCGATTCAATTTACCCCAGTGGGGCCTAAGTCGAAAGTTTAACTCTATGTATGACGCTCCAGGTTGGCCAGAGTCTATACGACTCACCGGCTTTAACCCCATACATCATCATCATCATCATCATTATTATTATTAATCGGTCTATAGGCCATCATGCAGTGCATGAGTCTAGGACAATGCTTTATTGCCCCTTTGCCAGACCTACATCATACACATGCAGTCTTGTCTTGAAGCCAAGTTAGGCTGTTCTGGCTGCTGAGGCTGAATTCAACTAGTGCACGTTGGAGCCGGTTCCACATTCATCCATGCATGAGGCCGGTGGGGGACGGTATACGTTGTTACTGGGCCAGGCCGCGCCCGGTCTTCAAGTACCGAGACCCGGCCTGGCGTGCGCCTTGCTACATATTAACCTAGCTAGTCCTTCACAAGCTCTAAGCAGGCCGATACTAACCGATACTCGGCTGCTCGAGAAAGAACCGATAGTCGATACTTCGATACCGATACGATACGATATCGATACGATAGCTATCCCTACAGATAACTGGCATGCAGGTCTAGGGCTCCGGCCCCGAATACAATATAATTCTATAATCCTGTAAAAACTAATTAAAAAATATTTCTTTAAAATAAAGTCTGGAAGACAAAAAAAAACTTGAACAAAAAACTTTTTTACAACTTTTGTGTCTACCCCTAGCAGCGACTAGCTCGGCAGTTAATTCTACGGTTTTACGTATTGAAACACTTGATCTAAACTACCAAGCAGCTCTTGTACTCTGTCAGTGCAAAGTATCGCAACCTCATCAACGCAACTTTCATAAGAAGCACCCTTTAAATCTGAAGGAGCCAGTACCACCCTATGGATCCGCACCTCTGTTTCTCCTGCTCCACTTGAATCCCGTTAACTACCTCTCCAAGTCCTTTTGCTTTCGTTTTAACCCTCTCTCCGTTCGCGTTGTCAGTAATTTCGATCAAGACGACCATCTCACCGTCGGACGTACGGAACTACATGTCGCAGCGGGGGTGTGAGAAAGGCTTCTGACCCTTTTCCTTATTAGTGACTATCTGCAAAGAACATGACGTCCGTCTCGAGCTGGGAGACATCAGTGATGCTGTCGAACTCGGAACACTCTTGACCGGGAAAGATCCAGCCTTTCTTGATATTGCTGCACTTGAACGGACAGTTGATCGCCCTAAACTCCAGCTCCCCGTACAAGGCCGACTGGGTGCTGAGGGCCCACAAATACAACCTCTCAAGCGGGGTACCTGCAAAAAGTGCAATCCATACACGGTATCCTACACACAGCAAAGACTTAGTCTGATCAGAAACAGAAAAGGCAAAATTTGACAAAAGTCTTATAGAGCCACAGTTGTGAATCAATGCAGAAAATGCACAAAAGAGGCGTGCAAAAAAAAAGGGCATCAACGCACAAAGTGGCTCTCAAAAACATAAAGCGACGTATGGAAGACGTTAAACTTTCCCTCAAAGAGCAAGCTTCCTCAGATATAATCGAGCTGTCGAGCGGCGCACCACCATTATAAGGATGAAAATGAAGTCCAGCACGTGAATCAAACGAAGAGACTCTCTCTCTCCTTTTCTCTTTTTCCCTCTCCCCCCTCCTCTCTCTCTATCTATCTATCAATTTCTCTTGTCCCTCTTTCCTTCACTCCCCCCCCCTCCGGTTTGTCTTGAGTCCGTCTATCAATCCACTTGTCTGTCTGCCGGATTCTGCCTGTCTGTCTGTCTGTCTGTCTGTTTGTCTGCCTGTCTGTTTATCTGCCTATCTGTCCGTGCTTTCTCGTCTGGCTGCTTACGCGTTAGCCTAGCATCAGGAACTCCAAAAGTGAATATAAGATTTCGCTGTAATATACCTGCACCCTAGGGGGGGGCACTCTGGAAGGTTATGGTAGATTTTGAGCCCAGAATGACATAAAATATGAACAAAAACAGATTTTTGCGAGCCAGCCCGGCAACCTGGAGCTCTGCCTGGTCAAGTTACATCAAAATCTGATGTTTTTGAAGTGTAGGCTACGTGGTTACTTTGGGTTACCCCTTTTTCATCTTTGTTACACAAAAAGGTTACAGGTTACCCGGTTACAAGCATTTTGACCTCAATAACCAACCAAATTTTCAACTTTTAAAAATATTTAAAATGATGTTTAGAACACGTTTGAATGCTTCTTGAGGGAGGTTATTTCATTTTTGAAGGGGGTCAAAAAAGGTTACGAGTTATCCGGTTACGGGGGGTTTGGGGGCAAAGTGAGTGTGACACATCATTTTTCATTATTTTTGACCATAACCTCAATTGTTTAACAATCTTAAAGCCAGTTTTGTAAATAACCAAACGTAACTAATCGATTGGCACCAGTTTTAACTGATAGTTACATGTCACATGTTGTATGGGGGGGGTGTAGGGTCAGTAACCATGGTGTAGCCGGCTGAAGTGCCCCCCCCTAGCCTGCACCCAAGAAGAACGAAGTCTGGTTGCACTCAAACAACCGACCACAGTAAGAAAGAACTGGTCGAGTGAATGGTGACACACATACCTGTAATAAGCGGGAATATGGGATCGAATTGTGTTTTGAAGTGTTTTGTACCTGTCACGTATACCTTCTGCAGCTGGGGCTCGTTATCAGGCGGCTTCGCTGATAGAAGGTGGAAGAGGGGCGCTGTGAGGAGATCCTTTCATCCTAATACGATCAGGTTACTCACTCGGCGAACTCCAGCCACTTCCTTATCCTTCATCCCATACAGCAACCCGGCAACGTGCTTGTCCACCTCCCTCATCCCGCCTCTGGAAAACTTATAGAGCCAGCCCTCTGAGAAGGAGTCCCCCTCTAAGAAGGAGTCCGCTGCCTTTCGCAGCTTCTCCTTCATGTCTTTGGTACCTGTGCTGGAGCAGCCGACCTCCAGGTCGTCAGAAAGCTGCTCGAGCGACCTTCCTCTTGAACAGACCATCGATTTGAGGCACGTGCAAAAACGCTAGCCTCCCCTGAAGCGCCAGCGCAAATCGGAGCTGCAGATTTACAATCAAACGCCGTGCATCTGGGGTTAGACATGGGTTGTCAGACTTCTGTTTTAGCTCTAAAAAGTCATGAAAGCCCGTCAGAGGGCCTGTCTTCCTGCTACAGAGCCGAGATGTAGAAGAACCTGTAAGGTGCCTCATGACCAACTCAATATCTACCCAAGGACAGACCACGGGCCAGCGGCAGGTACCAGATGTCCCCTCTGTGGGGGGATGGAGGATCGGTGGCTCAACGTACGTGGCCACCACGACGGCCTGGCTGCCGAACACCTCCATCATACCCTGGGAGAACGCGGTGCCGGGGTCATTCTTCTTCTTGGTGCGAGGGCGCATTTGCCTGTGCTTGTCCAAATGGATGAGAACCTTGGGATTTGTACCCAAATTCCGGTGCAATAAGCTTTTCATCTCGTTTGTCAAATTACTAGTTGGTTGGAGATCACAAGGACCGACCGGCACTTCGTACGGCCCTGTCTGTTCTGGCTCCTCCAGAAGGATCCTCATGCACTCGACAGCAAACTTTACCCCCTGCTCCTTGATGCTCTTGCTGTTGTTGAGAAAGGGGGTTTTTCTGGAGAGTCGAAAATTCCGTGAATCATTGTTGTTAAAGGCAATGTACAGATAGTGGGTGAAATAGTCTGATGCGAGGAAGGCTGGCAGGACACTGGAGGTCTTTCCAGAACACCTGGGCACATAGATATACTTGATCTCACAGGGTTTTCCCATCTGACGAAACTTCAGCATCTCTGTCATCACAAAAAGGACTCCCAATACGGGAGTGTGTGCAACTTAACGTACGTCCCAGACACCCCAGACACTGTTCACATGGGGAGAGAATTTTTATACGTCGTTGAGTCTTTGTACAATGTACAGTGATTCGCGGGGGGAGGGTACTTCTAGAGATGTGTATCAAGAAAGTTTTTGAGGTTCACAAACCTTCCTGCCTCTCCACTTGCTATTTCTCTTGTTTGCTGAAGAAGAGAGCAGCGGTCACGTACATTCTTCAAGAAATGTCCTTTCCTGAACCTCAGGGCAAAACCCGACCCTAAAGGGATGATGAGGCAGAACAAGAGGGCCAGACAAAACATGTTAATAAGTTGCGAAGACGCAAAAAGGAAGGCTGTTAGACGGGTAGAAACGATGCAAAAGACTCACTAGACCGCGGCTGGTGGAGCTGAAGTCATGCCCAGTAAGACGAAGTGGGAGACGTCTATTTTTACGTGAAGAGAAAACAGATCTGCCAGCCAGTGGATCCAGTAGTCTGTACGTACGGGCAATATGGCCCGGAAGTATCTGACACAGGCGGCCGCGTCCAGCGGGCCACGTGTACATTACAGCAGGCGGTCGCTTATACATGCTGACCCCCCCCCGCAGCAAGATTTTTGACCCTTTTCTTTTGGAGGCTCAGTCTGAAATCTGACACCACAGAAGGAAAGTCAATCAAACCAGGTGTTGTATGGTGGGATTGAACCTCCATAGGGTTGTACACTTTTACACAAGTGCCCGCAGAATGAGGCTGTGTATGTGTAGAGAGCCCAGGCGCTAAAAAGGGGATTTGTTACAATTAAGAGAGGTTAATTTAACATCTGCTATAATCTGGTGCAACTAGCTGCAACATTTATCCTCCCCGGTTATCCCCAGTCCTCGCATATCACTTCCTGAAGGGCTTTGATCTTATCAAAAAATTAAAAAAAATACAGCCTGCACACTCTCCGACTCTCGGGTACTGAGGCAGTTAGAACTTGTTTGGGTTTCAAGGAGAGAAGAACAACACATACAAGAAAAAGCAGTTTGTGTAAGTATTTTAAGAAACTGCATAGATGTTGTTACTCAAAATTCACAACTTTCTGGACATAAATTCGCGCTTGCTCATAAGTCGGCTCTAGTCAGCTCTTGAGGCAAACGTGGCCTGCATCTGTGCGAAATTCATTTCCTCTCTCCCTGCTAGCTCTGGCGACAGATAGACATAGCGGGAAGGCCCTAGGGCGGAACATATCAATCAATCAATCAATCAATTAATCAATCAATCAGACGGCCACGGCTGTAGTTACTAGCCAGGCTAGTTATATCTACATGCTTATTACCCACTTATTAGTACTTATTAGAAATTAATCTTACCTTATTCTATAATGCTGCAATATGTAAAAAATAAAAACATTGACATCATGTGAGAAAGTGTATGTCATATAGACAAGCTGCATCAGCTATGTCTTTAAATTTGTCCGAAGTTTTTCATCTCTTTTAATATAACGAGTCTTACGACAAAATAGAAAAACCAAGAGCGTGAGAACAATACCAGCGCTACTAAAAGGACCGAGAAGAGAACCTGAGGGCGACTAAAGTCGCCGAGTCCAGAGAGGACAGGGACACCACTCGTTCCCCTGGTTTTCCAGAGTCCGCCTTCTCTCAGCAACCAACCCGACCTCTCCCCGTTGCGCTTTGCCAGTGCCAGTCGGGGCCGTACAGGAGACGAACGAGCACAGCACCTCAAAAAGGGCCATTGCGTGTTGTTCACATGCAAAAGGGACCGCGAGGACTCTAAGGGGCTCTGCAACGTTCTGGTGCGGTGGGGGAACCACAGCACCGAGGCTATAGGTCACCGGTCTAGCAACAGAAAGAGATCGAAAAGCCCGCCCAATCGCGGACCCCCCCTGTCTTTGACCCTGCGTCGTTGAACCCCCCCTTCCGATTCCTTTTCCCACAATATCAGAGGATACGCGTGCTGGCGGTCCAGCACTCCGCCCCCTCTTTCTGATAGGAGAAGGGGAACCAGAGACGGAAACCTCCGCGCCTGATCGGACGGAGCTTCTCAGGTGACCTTCACTGGATGTGACCCTTGATGCTCGCTGTTTGACTCTGCTTGCATATTCCCCTGCATCGCTCTGCGTGTTTCTCTGCTCTCTCCTCACTCCCGACTGAGACAATCGATTCCTTCCCCAGAAGCCCGAGGGAATCGTTGGAGGGGCATTGCTGTTTCCCCCTGCCCCCGCAGAAGACTGCACATGGGCTTGTACCCTTCTGTTCTCGCCTGCCTCTACGGAATCATCCGTCCCTCCTCCCGCCTGCTCTTCTGCTTCTCCAGAGCTCTCTGATTCTTCTGAAGAAGAAGGTGAAGAAGCAGAGGATCGGGAGTCGGAGTCACCTGAACCTTCCGAGGAATCCTCATCTCCTCCCTCTCCTTCTCCGATCGTTCGACTGTTCTTCTCCTTTCCCCCCTCTCCTGTCCTTTCAGGCCGCTCAAGAACGACCGGAAGCAAATCCTCACGTCCTGCAGCCGCCCCACTGTCCTCACTCAAAATGCTGGAACGCAACAAAGACCTCCCCTCTCCTTCCCCTTCTCCCTCCCCGTCCCCCTGCTCCTCTGTGTCTCCGACCAAAGCCAGCGGACGAGTAAAAAGAGGGTGGCTCCGAGAAGGGGAACTGTCAGAGGCTCTGCCTTTCTCCTCCTCCTTCTCTTTTCGCCCTTCTGGTCCCCAAATCTCTCCGTGAAATCCCACGACTCTGCTTCGTTTGGCTTTCGCTTTCTTCTCATCCTCTTCTGCTTCCCTTTCGCCCCCCCTTCCTTTATCTTCATCTCTAGGCATCACTGCAGTAGAAGGAGGGCGCACATCTGTGTCCCGTGCTCCCTCTTCCGACAGACCTAGACCGAAAGCCCCCACTTCTGTGCTGCGTTTCTGCTCTCTCAGCCCTTCGAAAGGGGAGACAGCCCCGAAGGAAAAGGAAAACCCCGACTTGTCGGGAACCTGACCTGACCCGAGCCTCACTTGACGCGCGGGAGGAGAGGAGAAGGACCCGGGGGGAAGACCCAGATGCCCTCCGGGGTGCTGAACAGGAACAGAAGAGAGATGCCCCTGCTTTGGCGTCTCTGCCTCTTGTCTGTGGCGGCTTGAGGGCGAGGGAGCCTCCTCTGCCCTCACCCTCTCTTGACGCTCTTGAATGCTGCATTCATACAATCAAAATGCATAGACAACAAAGTTAAACAAACGGCGAGAGAAAAAAAAACGGGAAGCAAGGGACAAACAAACGCCTGCCTGCATTCCTGACTGAGACCCGCTTCGTGCTATCACCCTGTCACCCTGTGAAAAGGATCAGCCGGAGATTCAAGGGCGTAGATGGCGTGCCATTACACATGCACGTGGTTGGAAATTCGTCTGTTTGATTCAAGCATTCAGACAACAAACACGTTTAACAAAGGACTACTCACTTTCCCTCGGGAGTGAGTCCCTTCCGTCCGCAACATCCCGTGTGTTCTCGTGTCTCGCCCTTTTCCTTTTTGTCCTCCCGCACAAGCAACTCGATCTCGCACATTTCTGTCTTCCCACTGCCCCCCTCACAGAGTCTGTAAAGTCGGAGGGAGACCACACGATCCTTCCTGCACTCCCAAACGATGCTACCTTGGCGCACGAGCACGAACGTGGCTCTCGTGCAGAGAAGCCATACTGCACACTCCCTCACAGGAAGGGTGACCGTGCGAGGAGGTGTGCGGTGAATCCGGGGATCTTTCGCAATTGCACTGAGAGTTTGGGGTTCCAGGTTTTGTGCCGGTTGCTGCGGCTTTTTGCTTCGCGCATTTGGCATCTCCACGAACGTCGGGTGACGACTGGCACCCGAAGTGATCACGTTGCCTCCATCAGCCCCGCGGCTTTTCGAGTGTCTCTCGGTACTTTTGGAGGGTTGCGGAGATGCGAACGCCTGCCGACTCGACGCACTATGGAATCTGAGAAGCCATTCCGACTCTGCCTTTGGGGGCTCTGCGGGTGGGTGCTGTGACTGAGAGAGAGAGGGCCCTCCATTGCCATACCGAGAGAAGGGAACGACACGATCAGATGCTACTACCGCAGCAACCTCGAAGGGACGCGACTGCGCGTTCGAGGACCCGCTTCCCCTCCCATCCCGAGAACCCACTACTCCCCCTACAACCATGCCTGCAGACTCACCACTGCCACTGTAGAGGCCTTGAAGGGCCCCATCGGAAGACGACACAGCCCCCCCATGCACTTCCTGTGGACCCTCACCTGTCCACTGCACCCTCACAGTCTGCTGACTTTCCCCGTCCCGACTGGTCGGAGAGTTATCTCTCAACCGACTCGGAGGGACACTCGCTTGTCTGGAGTCTGCAAACGACCGTGATTGCGGATCCTGCCGAGAGAAGCTGACCGAGCCCACATCCTTTTCTCTCCCCTCCTCTCTATGGGAACCGCTGGGAAAACCCACAGGCATCTGGACGGAATTGGGTGTTGCATTTTTGGCACTTTGCGGGGCTGTGGCAACAACTGATGGGCGCCCCCCCCCTCCCCCCCACAATGAGAGCCTTCTCTGTCTGGGTGCCGCCCTCACCTCCTCCTTACGGCTCCTGTCCTGAAGTTGAGGGAGGACGCGAACCGCACTGCAGAAAAAAAAAAAAAAACATGTACGGATGCTCACAAAAATCACTTCTGAGTTCTTCTGGCTGCAGGAGAGCTATTAGGACACAGTCTCACCAGTCTAGCTACAGTGTACAGAGAATTAATGTTGAAACAGATTGCTCGCAGAGGGAAAGATGACCAAAAATCCATCCATAAATTGAAACACGGAGGACGACACCGAAGGAGAAGGGCCCCATTGTATCGGTGCAACAAAGAAAGCAAGAAGAAAGACTCTTCCCTGTATGATTGACTGACCTGTAGGAAGGATTCTCTGTCTTCAGGTCCACAGGAAAGGCAAAGGCAAAGGCGTTGCGACCGCTGCCCCCCCCCCCACTGGAGGAATCAAACCCGAACATCAACGCCAGACCCCCAAACGCAGTCCCCCCCGTGGCCTTCTCTGCCTTCTGCACCGCCGCTAGAGCAGAAGCGAACTGGGGAGAGAAAGGCCGGATGTGCCTGCATGCATGCATGCATCCAAGAGGAGAGATTGAGAGAAAGGGGGACGGACGGGTGAAGGAAATGAGACGCATGTCATACAAAGGAAGGACTACAAACATGCAAAGACGACTGCAGGACATCTTCTTGATTCAAAAAGGCGTCCCCAATCTGTACATTTTGATCAATCACTCGAATTCATGTTTTCAGACAAATGCCCCCCTGCAGACCGACCCTGAGGCATCAAACGCCCGAGGTCCTCGAACGTGTCTTGCCTGAGGCATCTGTGCAGACGCCAACTGGAAGGAGTCCCTCATGCCTGCCGTCAGACCCTGCATTGACACCAACACACCTCCACAGGCACCCGTCACCACCCCTCCGAGACCCCACACGCTCTCACCAATCACCCGCCCCGCCCCCCGCCCCTCCCTCCACGCAGTCAGGGGACGCACGACAACTCCAGCCAAACCAGCCCCGAACACCTGCAGTCCCCCCACAACTCCGTGTGCCGCCCCTCGAATGAGAGAATCTGGTTTCTCGAGGGTCGCCTTGGAATATCTGCATTCATTTTATCCATCCATGCAGACGGCCAGACAGATAGATGCATGCGTCAGCCTCCCGGTAATTCAGCATTAGTGAAGACAAAGAACTGCCCGTGCACTTTGAACCTCCGCTTTTCATGGATCTGTCCCAATCTGCGGAGAGAGAAGAAAGAGGAGCTCAAAAGTCTGCTTGCTGACTTTCTGTCTTGGGACTTTTTGGACTCTCCAGACACATTTTTCACTCGGACGTTGAGCTGAGTGGTACACTTCTACAAAAAGTGTAACGAGTGCAGGACAAAAAAGAAAGGCTTCGAATCGCATTTCCCCGTCCTCCCGACCTTTTGCTCGATGCCACGAGTTTCTCAAGGACGGCGTCATTCTGTCCCAAAAGTTCAACACCTGCGTGGAGAGACCCACAGAACCTGGAGGTCGAGTCACACAGCCCCACCGCAAGGGAGGTGAAGAAAGTCGACAGGCCCCTACCGACACCAACCACGAACGCGTCAGGTCCCCTGAGCAAGCCCTCATACGGTTCTGAGAAAAGAGCGTGGATCCCATCAAGGAGGGTGCCTGACAGACGGGCGAACAAGAAGAGGTCAAGAGACCCAACCACCTTCACCAGCTGCGTCTTCAGACGGTCCATGTACCTGCACAGAGACAGAACAGCAGCCAGTAGAAGGCAATCAGAGCACGCCACCATGCAACCACTTCGACGGGTTTCGAGTGAAGCCATCAGTGCAGTCCTCATTCTTCCTGTTCGACAATCTCTCTTTCTGCTTTGTCATCGAAAGGAATTCTGCACACACAGAAGAAGAAATACAGACAGAGAGATAGCCACGACGGAAAAAATTGACTCTCTTTGCAACGAAACACCGATGTGACTTTTCGTCCCGAGTCACCCACTTTCTATTCCACCTTCATGCCTCAGAAGCGGTAAACCCGTAAACCTACACATTTCTCGAAAACATCCGTAGATTCTTGCAAGGAAAATCTGCGAGGGCCTACTCCCTCACTGTCTCACAGAGAGACTCACTCTGCCTCGACATCACTCCGAAGAACCCCAAAGTTCCCGTACTCATTTATGCATTAATTGCAACATTGCAACACTGTATTGCAACAGACTCACAGACAGACTCACTCTGCCTCCACATCACTCCGAAGAACCCCAAAGTTCCCGTACTCATGGTCCCTCTGCAGACCCCCCAAGTTGATCCTCAGGTTACTCATGTCCCCCAAGTCTGCAACGCTTTGGCCCATCAGAATATCCACAAGTTTGGTCGCTAGAGCGTCAGGCTGCGTGTTCGACACTCCGCCCACCCCACTCGGTCCTCCCCCCGCCCCTTTCGTCTCTACCCCTGTGCCACTCGCACGCCCTCGTCTGCTCTTGAAGGAGAGAGTCATCTGCAGGAGAAAGAATGAATGAAAAAAGAAGAGGGGCGAAGGCATACGGGTGCACTGCAGGGTGTCACATGCGGTACCCCACTTTGCAACTTCTGTATGCAAAATGGGCCACAGCTTGAAGGCGCTCAAACGAGCATAAAGCACACACCAGACAAAGCCCTCTACAGAAAGAACTAAAGGCCTGAAGGTCCAGAGGGAGCAGAAAAACAACCGCCAGATACATACACAAACACACATACCTGCACTTTCTCTATCCGGAGTTTGTGGACGTACACAGTCAGAGGAGATCTGCCTGCTGCCTCGAAGCATGGAGGCAAGATCATCTCCTCAAACGCCTTATGAGTTTCATCTTCCTCGGACTTCAGGACCTTTGTGCAATTCTCGTTTTGGAGAAAAGAGAGGGTCTCCCCAACCCTTTGCACCTGTTTGGCGGCAAAGCTGCACAGAAACAAAGAAAGAAAAAAGGAAAGAAAGAACCATCACGAAGAGTGCCTCAACAGGGACTGGTTGAAAGGAAGACGACCCGGGGAAACAGGAGCGATGAAGAGAAGTCCAGCCCCGCGACCCCACCCAGACATGCAGAGAGCATGGAAAAGATGACAGACACAGCCCCATGCAGAAAAGATTCTCTCTATTGAGCGAGCCCGAATGAAAGAAGCAGAGAACGGACGGGACTCTACTCGATTGAAATGCAGAACGAGTCAAGATGTGCTGATGCAGGCAGAGAAAGAGAAAGAGAGGCTGACTCACTTCATGAGCAGTGCGAGTGTGTCCTGATCGACCTTGACCGTCAGAGGCTCTGGAGCAATGAGACAGAGGTGCAGGATGAGCGCCCCCTTCTGCTCGAGTGCCCGGACACTCGAGGGTGAGAAGTCCATACGACACACAAAGATGGGCGACGCGGGTGCGAGCAGACTGAGCAGACCCTCAAGAGAGGTCCTGTCTTCCGGACTAAATGCGGAGGAACTCAGGCTGTCTGCAATCGCCTTCCGTCTCTCTCCGTCAGCCCCCCCGCCTTGTTTCCCTCCTGTGTCCTCTCCCTGTCTCTTCAGAAAATCAACCTCCCCAAGCACCCCCTTTTTCGGTGCAATCTCTTGAGATTCTGCTGCGACCAGGGTATTGAAATGGGATCCTGCTGTCTTGTCATCAATCTGAAAATTGTGAAGAGACACCGTCAGGGCAACGTCCCGCGTGGGGCCCTGAGAAGCCACATGAACCATCGCTCCAGTCGCCGCCACATAGATCAGCTCTTGTGGGCGTGCGTCAATCAGAGAAACCCCAAACCCCGCCGCTCTGAGGTCAAGAAGGAACCCGTGTGGGCAGAGGTCTCTGAAGAAAGGGTGGGACTCGGGGGAGGCACTCATCATGGGGTCATGTTGCTCCACCGGCCTGCCTGTCCCCCCTAGTCCCCCCCGATCAGCCTCCCCGAACCAGATGAGAGGAGAACCCACAGACCCTAAATCGAATGTACCCGGCGGCACCCGACTGCCCAAATCTCCCGGCGGGAGAGAAGGCGAAGAAATTCCAGGCAGATCCCGGCCTCTGCCCTTTCTTGTAAACACCCGCGTTGCGGTGTTTTTGAATCTATTGAACATACTTTTTCGGCCCTTATTCAACCGAAATGACAGGGTGTCCCGGTGGCCGCGATTGGGAATAAAGTCACGCGACTCCCCTCCGATCTCTGTGGGAGAGGACAGAAACGATCCCCTGTTGACCCCCCGATCGACTAGTGTTGCGGGAGTGGCAGAGACTGCAGACCCTACAGAAGATCTATGAAGACTCGCCCTTCTCTTCCTGGGACCTAAATTTTTCAGAACAGACTTAGGATCTGCAGATCTTCTCCTCCTTTCCCGTCTCTCTCTTCCACGACTTCCGCTGGCTCGTCTGCCCCCTCTTCGCGAAGGCCTCTCAGCAGGGACGATCAAACGCTTGCTCGGCAACGGATATTTCTTCACTGAGTGACCCAAGAGGTCGGTGAAGAATTCATTTTCCTCCGTAGCGTCGGAGTCTGCTTCCTCTGGACCCTCAATGACAGGCAAAGTACCCCATTGAGATGGCATCCCCACAGCCGCCACCGCCCCACCGGTACTCTCCCTCTTTCCCCCCTCTATGCTTGATCTCCAATTCTCCCCCCCATCGGGGCCATCTCCTCCCCCCAAATGCACACTACTAGGACCTATAGTTCCATCTTCAAGGTCAACCGTGGTAGGACCTGAAACTGCTGCTCTCCTGTTCGCACGCTTCCACTCTTTTCTGTCGGAAGTGAACAACACCACCCGGTTCCCCGCATCATCCACCTTCACGATCGGGCAGACAGAAATCGAATTTCTCAACTTCACCCTGTCCCCCGGACGTTCCGGTTCACCCAGCTTCACCTTCGCCCTCCATTGAGGCTCCGTTGCAGTCGCAGGCATCCAAAGCCACAGCGTCTGTCGCTGTCTCTCTGCAGGAGATGACCATGCGAACTCTCTTCTCTGTCGGTAGGGAAGCCGCTCGGGAAACTGCTGACCAGTCTGCACACACACACACACACACACACGACCACACAAGGATACAACTTAGAATGCTTGTACTCATGATCGGGCACTCTGTCGTTTAGGGTGGCACCTCTATTGCAATCATTTGAGACGGGTAGACAGGTGGCGAAGCGAGCGATTCATCGAAACAAGCAACACAATGAGCATAGGACGTCGTTTCGATTCTCTGCACAAACACATTCGAGCATTCCTGAAAGTCTCTCAGCTGGATCCCTGTCAATACAGAATGCTGGATGGAAAGCAAGGCTCTCTGTCTCTCTCTGTCTCTCCGACTGACCGTGTAGAAGAAGATGTCGATGCCTGAACCCCTGTCTTTGACGTCATTCAAGAACTGGTAGTCTGGAACCTGCGGCTCTCTGATGCTGCAGGCAGCGTTATGGACAGAGAGAGAAGGAAAGGAAAGGAAAAGAGGGGAAAGTGCAGGCTGGCAAACATACACACACACGCACGCATACGCATGCGCACAACGGACGCGCACGCACACACACACACACACACACACACACACACGCACACAGCACTTTGACTCAACAATTGCCGCCGAGACAAAAAAGGGTTCGCGTATTCCCGCGTGGGCAGAGGATGTGATCGAAGCAGGCGTTTGCACCTAGAAACGTTAGCTCAGCCGAGTATTATCCCACGAGCCGAATAGAGAAGAGAACACATGACTATTCCGGACACAATTCAGAACTCTACTTTGAACAAGAAGACAAAACTATCCTGAGCAAGCCAAGCCAAAAAAAAAAAGCGCAAGGTTGGACGGACGTACCAGATGAAGAGAGCCGCCTCAGAGACGAGTCGGACCTCTACCTCGACCAGCTTGAAGAGCGCCTCCATTTTCTTCTGCCGCTCCTTCTTGTTCTGATCTTCCTCAAGGACCTTATGCAGTCCCAGTGCCGTGCTGCTGTCTCCCCTGGCTCTCCTCCCTCTTCCAAATAGGGGCAGACGGAGACTTGCGGACTCCCGATAAGGGCCCCCCAACGTCATCGAGCTGTGTCTCTGAGGTCTCGGGGGACTGGGGGGAACCTGGTCTTCGGAGAACATCACAGAAGGGGGCAGGGCTTGTCGGTCGCTCTCCGATCGTTGGTGGGACCTCTGCGGTTGGTCTCGGGCGAGCGGAACAACGCCTGTGCCCATGGGGGGTGACGCGCTCAGACTCGAAAGGATTGTTGCCGGAGAGGGGTTGAGGGAGGAGATTCTAGGATCTTCTGCTCCTGACCTGTTGAAGGCTGCCGGTAGATTGAGGAGATGCGGGGAGGGGGTACTGAGGGCAGAGGGCTGTTGAGGAGACGCTGCCAGTTGTTGAGGGCTTGTAAGTACCCCAGCGTCAGAGGGGTTCGGGTGACCGTTGGGCGTGTTGTTGTTGTGCCCGGACTCATCTGTATTGTTTGGAACTTTCTTTGGGTGGTAGGGCTGCTCTGTCTGGAAAGGTGCTGTCGGGGCCGTGAGACGGAATTGGCGTGTGCAGGGGCCGTCTATAGGAATCCCCTCGGACCATGCCTGCAGAAAGGGGGACAAAATCTCACCCCCCTGACTAGATTCTCTGGACTCCAAAATGTCCTCTGCACAAATTTCCAATTTCGAACTAGAGTTCCTTCTGGCATGGTCTGCCAAAGCATTCAACTCAGCCTTGGGCAGCAGGCAGAGTTGGATTTTGGGAATTTCCCTTGCAAGTCTACGGGCCTTGGTGGTTCTGTGTAGAGGTCTGGGGTGGAACTCGACTGGTTCGTCTTTTGGGAGAGCGTACCGCCCGTTCACGTCTCCGGAGGACCTGGGAGGAGAGGAGGAAGAAAATGGTATGAATGAAGGGGAGAAGAGAAAGTAAAAGGCATCTTGCTGGTTCTGAAAAAGGAAAGTGAAGGACCGAGAAAAGATCAAAGTCTCACTGCCTGGCAACAGAAAAGTCAGAAAACCCCCCAGGCGACGAACGGACATGCAGACAGTAAATTAGAGAAGAAGATGTGGCCTCAGTACAGAGAAAAAGGAGAAGGAAGCAAGGGGGAACGGGCGAAACAAAATGAGTGATGTCCTTTCTTTGGGTGACAAATCAAAATCTGCAGTCTGCTCTCAAAGAGCTCATCTCAGTGATCCGTAGATCGATCCGTGCTGTCTCAAACATTCCTTCTTCTTTGCCGTCTTTCCTTTTCTACGCACCTGCAGTAGATCTCCTCGTCCAGTTTGTTGATCACAGTGAAGCGTGCGAAGATGTTGACCACCTTCGTTCTCAAGAAGGGCGGAGGGCCGGGGGTCACCTGCAGAGAAAAGAACAGAAAAAAAAAGAACAGAAGATACACATAAATACATAAAGAGCCAGCATCAAATTGGAACATAAGGGGGTCTCAGAGGAAAGCGAAAGGCGATCCCAAAGTTGAATTCAGTAAGGAGTTCTAAAAGGAACGACACAACATCGTAGAGTGGATTCGCACATTGTCCAGAACTTCTTCCCAACTGACCTGTATTCCGAACCAAAGTGCCTGTTTGGGGATGACCACAGGCGCAATCGCCCCGACTGTGTCAATTTTGAAGGTGGAGGACATCTCCCTGATTTTTCCTTCGGGAACCTTATACATCAAACGCAGACGCGACCCTGCTTCTTTCGACAACAGAATCCGACGAAGAGGGGGCAGCTTTGCGTCTTGGGCCCGTGTGCCGATGTAGAGGGCCTCATTCTTGTAGCTCTGCCTGCAAAGCAAAAAAAAGTCCAGTCAATGGAAAAAAATCCCAGTGAAGACTTTAGAAAAATGAATTGCACAACCAACAAATGGGCTTGTTCGACCTGAATGCTCCAAACAAACCAGGTATCCATTCGTGTGTCTCCGCAATATTTTTACAAATGCCCCTTTTTTCATTCCCGAGTCCCGTCCCGCCCATCCCCTAGCTCCTGCTCTATCCCCAGTTGTGGGCGTGTAAGCGTTTCCCTGGAAGGAAGGAAACGTTTCTTTCTTTCTTTCTTCATCACTCCCTCACCCCCCCCTGCCTCACTTGCAAGGTGCCCTGCTGACCTACCTCGACACGATCCAGAAGTCTGAGTAGATCTTGATGGACCTCATTCCTGTGTCCCACCTGTGCGACCCCATGGCATTCCTCTGTAGTCCCTCTCCCTCCCACCCAGTGGTCATCATAGACTGGGGCAACACCTTCACTCGGGAACGGGGCTGCCCCATGCCCATGCCCGGAGTTGCTTCATCAGAGGGGGGGGGCATCTGATGCAAATGTCCCCCCCCTGCTGCTCTCCTCGTGCTTGTTGAGTACATGCCTTCCTGTCCCCCCACCTCTGTCTGACTCTCCGCGTCCCCGCTGGGCCGAATCCACCCTCCCGATCCCCCTCCAGTACCCAGCATAGCGTCATCCAGACTTCCCGGTTGGATCTCAAAAGTCAACTCCAACCGCTCGTCCAAAGCTGCCACACGGTCTTTCTTCTTCTTCCCTTTGGGCGCTTGAGATAAATTCAGCAAGTTGTTCGGCCGGGACTTGGACAGGCCTTCCCCCATGTTGGGCGCAGGTGTCAGGGCAGAAGCTGCAGAAGTGGGGGGCTTCTGTCCGGCGGCATGGTCTCTTTCCTACAAGGAGAGGCAGAGAGAAAGAAAAAGACCAAAAATGCACACACAAAAAGAGATGCACTCCGAACCAGACAGGCGCTGCCACGGGCAGGACTGATATGCCCAGGATTCTATGCGTCGGTTGACCCCCCTCTTTTTTTCTGTCGGCACAGACACTCAGACCAAGCACGTACCCTTTTTTCACATCCACATACACGAAAAGCCTTTCTTCAGAGGATTCATCAGAACGACAAACAAGAACACGCAAGAAGGTAACAAGGAAGACATTTCCGCTGACTGACCCTTTGCAGTATTGTCTTCTCCACGTCTCTCGCACTCTTCCCCCTCCGGAAGTCCCCATAATCCAGACTCAAGCCATACTCCCCGCTCCTGAAGTATTCAGTCTCCGGCAAACCATATCGTCGGGTCGTCACTCCTTTCAACATCAACCGAAGAGACGGGGGGGCGTGATCAATGCGGACCCCCTCTCCAGGAGCCAACACCTCCGCCTTCAACCCACCCGTGCTGCCTCCTCCGCCCCCCCCCCCCNNCCCCCCCCCCCCGAAACAGTACCAGGTGACGTCGGTGGCTGTGCAGACGCAGCAGAAGTCGGCCCTGCAGCCTCAGCAGTGCCGCTGCCAAACTCGACTGTCAACATCCTGGGTAGACGGTTACAGATTTCCAAGGGGGGTTCAAGAGAGATTTCGAAAAACTTCGGAGCGGGCCCACGTGCAGTCGGAGCTGGGGGGAAGAACGCGACAAGATTGGCATAAACTCGCCGGGCTCCCTTAAGAACAACTATCGCAGGAAGGGGGGAAGCGTTTGCAGCCGCGCCCCCAACCGATCCTCGCCGTCTATTTGCAATCTGAATCAGACTTCCTCTCCGCACCCCATGCAGGGCACGACTGGGAGATCCTGGTGACCCTGCTGGACTGGCCCCGGAACGTTGTGTGTCCTCTGGATTCTCTCGTGAGGCTTCTGGCAGAGGCAGCAGGACAGAGGAGTTGTGCGAGCAGACGCTGTCTCTCTGCGGAAGTCCGACAGCAGGCCCTCCGCCTCCTCTTGCACTTCCAGGCCCTTCCCCGCCTTCTTCTGGGACTTCAACAGCGGGGAAATCCAGGAGATCGGCCTTGAAGGAAAATCGACTCAGACGGTCTGTCGATGCTGCTTCTGCGACTGCACCAAGCTTGGCACCGTCAGCCACTACAGGGGCATGCAGGGGCCCCCCGATGTGTCCCTCTCCCGACAACAGGCGGTGGAAAAGCTGCATCCATCATCATCCATCCATGCGGAGGGAGGGAGCAATTGTGTTGAAGTGATGTGCCATTCTGTGAGGTCTGCTCAGAGTTTGTCTCCGGAGAATGAATCACAAAAAAAAAGTCTTCGGCCTTTGCATATCCAGCAAGTTCAACAGGCGAAGTAGTATGCATGTAACAGAAAGATATGCATGATGAAGGCTGAATTGCTCACTTCAATCAGTTCTGAAACAAACCGGCAACTGCTCTCCCTTACTCACCCCCGGGCCAAACCGGCAAAAATGCTCACCTGTGTGTAGAGGAACCTCCAACCTGCTGCCTCTGGACGTTCACAGACGAACTGCACAAGCTCGAAAGGGACGATTCGTAGAGGCGGAGGGAGACGCTCTGCTTCAGTCTGCCTCTGCCTCCCGACTGTGGCGCCAAATCTGCCACCCCAGAAACTCTTCAAATACGAAGTTGGAAGAAACCAAGAGAGAGGAAGGAAACGGGGGCTTGATCTTGGAGAAGAAGGAGGCAAAAACAGAGACGCGTACTCTGCAGGCACACCCCCTGCTCCCGGAATGAGCCGCTCTGCCCCTGCAGAGTCACTCTCTGCACCTATGGGCAAGTCAGAGGGTGTGTTCCCTTCCTGAAGGCCGCCCGTCAAGCCCCTGGAAGGCACCCTACCAGCCTCAGAGTAGCCCTCAGGGTCCGGAGGGATTGGAGGCTCATACTCGAAACACTCGGGAGATGGCAACAGCTGCACTCACTCGCCAACTCATACACGCACACACACACACACACACACACACAGACACACAGAGAGAGAGAGAGAGAGAGAGAGAGAGGGAGAGAGAAAGAGAGAGAGAGAGAGAGAGAGAGAGAGAGAAATTCATACAGGAATTCACACAGGGTAAGGAGAGTGGGAGAGATGTCAAAAAAGGGACGGAAGACCGGGGCAGAGCAAGATTGTCGGAGCAAGCTCCCCAGATTGGAGAGGATGGCACACAGACACGAATCAGCGTTTCTTCTTTGATCAACCCATCCAGCCAACCAGTCATGCATTCATCAGCCCACTTGATCCCCCTCAATTTCATCAATCGACGAATTGCTTAATTCATTCGGTTGACTGACAAAAAATCTGGATGAGGTCCCATTCCTCAGAGCAAACAGAGAGGAGACGTGCACGTCGAAGAGCTGATGCCGAGCTATCTGCGTGACGACCAGAAGTTTCGTTGCCACCCCCTCCTGGCTTCCCCCCCCCCCAGGCTCGTGGTTGCTCTCTTCATCATCAAGAGGCAGCGTGAGGACCTCCGCGTTGACTCTGTTCAGGACGAAGTGCTTGATCGTGAACACCTTGTGGAGCAGCTGGAGTCGGACTTCGATCGGCCAGGTTGTGCGCTGAGAGGAGAGAGAGGAGGGAAGGGAATGACAGAGCAATAGATAGGGAAGTCACAAAGGTGGAGACAGGAAAGGAACGGTCTTACGGACAAGAGGACAAACACTCATGAAAAACATCCATGCACAGGAAAATGAAGACGAAGAAAAGGCACGAAGACAGCAAAACCTGAAACGCACTGCATCCTCTCAGAAAAAAAAACTCTTTCGAGTATGCGCTCCCGCTCTAAAGACGGAGTCCATCCCCTGCACCGTCGCTCTCTCTCTCTCTCTCTTTTTTTTTTTTTTTTAACAAATCCCCCCCAACTGACCGTGGCGTCTCTTGGCAGAGGGATGCTGCCCCCCGGAGGTACGGTCTTCCAGACATACCACACCCTCCCGTCCTGCCCGACGCCCGCTGCAGCTGCAGGCGTCCCCCCTCCCCCATGCAGCCCTGCCGCATACGACACGAGGCCCCCCACTGTCGACCTTCGGTGCTGCTGGCTGATTGCGGGGTCGTCACGAACTTTCACTTTGAGGAACTGGCCCGTCTCATTCCGGCTGCACGCATGCGCACATCAGTTGGAGCGCTGAATGGAGAGCAGTCATGTGAATTGAGCTTTACCGATGCACAAGTGGCATAAAATTAAAAGTCGCAGTCCCTTTGGTTTTTTATCAGCCTGCCTGGTCTCAATGCAGCGATATACATTTGAGAGGAAACCGGAAAAGGGGGAAATGGGTATCACAAAACAATTCAAGCGAAAGTCTTCCGGACATCAGAAAATTTACAGACTTATATGTGCCTCTTCAAAAAGAGGTAGTTACACACGAATTCAGAGAAGCAAACGAGGACGCCTTGAATGCCCCCCCGTCTACTGTACTCACAATTTGGCGTATTGTTCCAACAAATCGGGCGCTTTCATGACGACACAGTATACAGAAAGACACATGTGTCGATATGCGTATGTATACCTCATATACTGACAATTTGGCATATTGCTCCAAATCGGCAGCCCTCATAACGATGCTGCTTCTGGCGTTTCGGTCTGCCCCCGGAGTTTCTCCTCCCTTCGACCCTGAGTCCTCTCTGCAAGAATCAATCAAGGCGAAAGTCAGTGTAGTAATCGGCACGAACGAACACACCGTGGCTGGATGATGGTGCAAAGAAGTAACTTCCAAGCCGGAGGCCGCTCCACAAATGCAAACCTCGAGAGAGAGCTACAGAAAACAAGGCAGAAAGTGCAGGCAGAAGGAACAAGGAGGAAAAAGACTGAAAGCGCAGACAAGAGGAAAATAACACTCGGGAAAGGGCGTAGAACAAAATCATGACTCATATCGAGACGTGCCATCATTTGCACAGCCCCCCCCCATCACCTCCCATTGACCTGAGAGTCGAAGGAAGAGACGCACGCTTGTTCCCCCCCGTTCTTCGGAGAGTCGGGCTTCTGTCTCGCCACATTGACGCATCGCTTGACCTCTTTTGATGCCGTTGCTGCTCTCTCATGCCGAAAGGAGAGACTGCAAAGGGGACGCTCCCGTGTGGCATTCCCGCCATGGGCTGTTGATGTGGAGAAAGGGGGGAGCGCCGTACCTCCACTACCGAATCTCTCCCTTGTTGTTGCTGTTTCTTTGGAGCCCTCTTTGCGGCTTCTTCTCGGAGGAACTCATCAAGGCCTCTCAACAACAAATCCCTCACTGCGGGTCTCCTGTCTCGTCTCCCTCGGACGTCCTCGTCACCCTCTTCTTCCACTTCCTCCTCCTTTCCCTTTCCTTGATTCTCTTGACGCACGCCCGCGGGAATTGGCCCTCCTCCACCAAAAAAACGGTCTGCAGCCTCTCCCCCCAGCATCTTGTCCAACTCTTGCTGTGCTTCCTGAGAAGAGTGGAACAGGGCTGCAAAGGAATCCACAAGGGAACCTCCGAAGTTAAAATTGATCCACGAAACCCGCGCCTGAGTAACAGGGCGCACCCCTTCTCTCTGCTGCAGCCGAAAGGCCCAAAGGAACCCAAAAGGCTCCAACAGACTCTCAGAGACGCGGTCAGCCCGACTCAAAACATCAGCACTTACGCGACCGGACAGACGAAGGCCAAGGAAAGGCGTCCCGGGTCCACTCTTTTTCTCCCTCTTCGCTCTGTCCATCAAAAGACGACCTTTCGGCGTCTCCTCTAGCCCCCCCTCTCCCTCTCTGGATCCAAGACGCCGGAGCTCTCCAGATCCAGATCCAGGATCTGCTGAGGAGATGGAAAGGCGCCCCTCCCCCCCACCCCCCTCTCGCTGCTGCTGCTGCCTGCCTGTAGAGGCCGCTGACAGAAGGGCGCGTGAACACACACGGGCAGGTGATGGAAGTGGGCGTTTTTGTGTCTGTAGATGCGATCCGAGGCTGTCCCCACTCTCCGAGTCGCCTCCCATCGCCCCCCCCAAAGTCAAATTGAGTGCAGGACAGCTGTCGCCCAAAGGAAGAGCGCCCGCAGCTGGGGAGGGGTTCGTGTGCCGGTCTGAGGACTTTCTTGGTGACGTTGCTGGAGTCCCTTTTTCTCTTCGAGACAGGCGGAGGCGAAATTTTTGAGGTGTGGCCTCTGTCTTCGGGGCGTGCTCAGCAAGGACCGAAGAGGCATCCGGTCGTTGTCTATCCCCGAGGTTTCTGAAAGACGGATAGATGCAACAAGAGGGAAACGAAAGAAAGCTAAGCTCAAGGCAACAACCTTTTGCACAGAAAGAATAAATCAGTACCATCCACATGAAAGCACGGGCTAGATCAGATGGGAAGATACGATGCCACTCTCTGTGGTTACAAGCAGACCTAGGAAGCGAAACGTGCAGGAAGCACGCAACGCTGTCAGAGGGTATCCACACTCTGTTGAGATACAGGCAGATAAGGAAGCAAAATCGAATTCAAAATCATGAAAGGAAAAAAGTTAATCTGTGTTCTTTTCTCGTGCTTCGGAAGGCTTCCTTCCGTGTCCCCCTCCGTCTCAAAACGCCCTGACGCCTGACCGTGCAAATGTGATTTTGGCGTTCTTGGCGACGAAGCGGAAAAGGACCAGTCTGCAATTCGAGTGGATTAAAGAATTATGTGGAGGTTTACACACTCATTGGCTGAATACAGAAGTCCTTCAGGCAGGCAATTAGTCAAATCAGAAAAAGACCAAAAAAGAAGAGAGGCGACTCTCTACTCCTCCTTTGTGCAAAAGAGGTAGGGCTCTTTCAACTTTCAACAAAGGATCTCCATGGCAATCTCCTTGTATTATTCAGAAAATGCACAGGAGAGCGGGAAAGAGGAAATGCGTTAAGACCGCTCACGAACCCGTTCCGCTCGCTCAGCCGCAGCTCCGCCGACTCCAGAAGCACTTCCACCTGCACCCGTGCATCCAAAAGGAGAAGCAAGCAACGCGGATCAGGTCAAGTGCTTTCCGTGCTCTTCACACACACACACACACAGAGAGAGAGAGAGGGAGAGAGAGAGAGACATGGAAATGAAAACCGAAAGAGTTGAAGATCTTCGAGGGCAACGAATACGAGAGAGAGTATCCTATCATCCGGGGGGCCGAAAAGAGACAAAACATTGAAGGGAGCAGGTGCGGCGGGGATGCATGCAGGCAGAAAAAAGTCACTGGAACAAAAAAAGCAAAAAAGTGAAAAAACAAGAGTCACGATCTTTGGTACCCGCTGGTCAACAGACAGAAGAAAGATGGTTATCCACTCAAGAAAGTGCCCCCCCGACCCACCCTGAAAGCCAGAGCGTCTGACTGGATCATCTTCCAGATCGGCACCACAGTTTCCAAAAGAGAACTCAACGCCGTGGGAGACCCTGAAGAAGCAGGAGAGGAAGAGGAAGAGCCAGGCTCAACAGCAGAACCAAGATTGCTTGTCAACTCTGCTGCGCCGCCACTCAACTTGGGGGCCCCCGTGTTCTCCCCGCCATTCCCTCCTCTCCCTCGATCCTTCTCACTCATCCCCCCCCTTTTACCGCTTCCTGCTGCCACAGCTGGCCCCCCAGTCTTCCCCGTCACGTCCAAATCAAGCGCCCCCACCAGGCTCCTTCCATTAAGATCGGTCAAAGCCGACAGAGACTCCTGGGAGTGGGGCCGAGCTAAAGTACTTCCTCTGCTCCAGCGGCGCCCCCCTCGACCTCCAGCCTTTCCTGTTGACATCCTGTTCTTTCTGCTGGCAGCAAACCCCGCGATACCTCCGAGAGACAACGGGAATTTGGAGGTTCGAGAAGTGCGAAGCGGTTTAGATGAACCCATACCAGAGGAGGACGAGGAACGGCGACGATCGAGTTGTGCTCTCAGACGAGAGGAGAGACGGCGAAGAAACGGAATTTGTTTGCCCCTTCCTCTCCAAGAAGAGGACAGGTTGGGAGTAGAAGCTGCGAGAGGTGGGCGCGTCTCTTCCGCCATATCGGCCGTATGAAACGACGTCACGCTGCCTCCTGCAGAAGATCTCCGACGGTCTCTCTCCTCTGCTTCTGCAGCCTCGACCTCAGCGTCTACATTGTCTGCCCCTTTCTCTAGTTTCCTTTGCATGTTTGCAAACACCTCAGTCGCATGAACAGACAGAGGAGAGAGAAAGCTGAGAAGCGCCAACAAAGACGTAATTGCAGAGGTCGAAAGGGTGACAACGACAGGCTCACACACCATCTTTGCATTCACCTCAGGCTTCTCCAATCTAAACTGAGCCGCGGTCTCCTCTTCAGACATCTCTGCCTGCTGCTGCGATCGAAGAGGGTCCCACGTATTCCCCTGGCCGTTTGACCTCTGTGGGCGCTCTGCCAAAAGCTTGAGAGAGGGAGGGAGACGGCCGGAATGAAGAGAGAACCGCCGCCCCAGGTCCCCAGAGACAGAGGACGAGAATCGCGTGGGGCCCAGCAGAGGCGCCTTGAGTGTGCACTCTGTGTGCTGTTTTCGTGCGACTGCGGCCTGCGTGTCAAGCCATCTGACTCGGAACGCGGAAGGAGACGGAGACACACCCGCAAGGGGATCCATGTCCCCTCCAGCACCGAAATGCGGAGAGGGCCGGCCCCTTCTCTGCAGATCGGGGAACTGGCTCATCGCACCTCCTGGTGTGTGAGGCATGCTGTCAGGCCTCACGGGAGTGCGCAGCCCGAAGTGACCACTGGAGGATCTGTGCTGTGGGTTCACGTGTCTTGAGCGATGCACGTCGGCCATCTCAGCCGAGAGACCTGATAGGGTCATCTGGAGGGAGAAGGTATCATTGCGCAATTTCAGAACCCCTGTGCGATTTGGGGGTTTCCTGGAATGAGAAGGTCTTCCTGTCCCCTCTCGAGTGACGCCGGGGGGGGCCCTTCTGCTGTGATCCTGGTGCACACTCACACCTCTACCTGACGGACTGCCAATGAGGTGCTCTTCCTCCGTGTGCTGCTTGCCTCTGAAGGAAGGGGGGTTAGAAACAGCGGGAGCACTCGCACCCTTTGCAGGAAGAACGAATTGAAGAGGCGGTGGGGGATGGAAGTCATGCGTGTCGGATGACGAGGCCGAATGGTGGAGGACACCCCCTCCCCCTCCACCGAAACTCTCCTGAACCGATCTCTGTCTGTTCCGAAGGGGCCCTGGTTGTTCTCTCTCCCTCTGTGAGGTTGGAGACGGCGACACAAAATTCCCAAGGACACGAGCGCCCTCTCTGTAGCAAGGTAGAAAGTCATCTTGTTGGCGGTAGTGTGCGCAGAGAGACAAGGAGCTTCGAAGAGCCAGTACGTGCATGGTCACAGGAGCCGGTGGAAGGGAAACGATGCGAGGAAGCGCCTGTGGAGATATCCGGGAGGAGGACGGAATGGAGGGGTGGCACTTAATCCATACCTCCGCCTCTGTCATCTGAAAGGATGTCAACAATTCATAGATGTAACGAGGAGGGACTGTGTGATGATGGTGTTCAGACGCTTGGAGGTCGACAGAACCGCCTGCCTCCTTTGCTGTTTTTGCTTGAGAGAGAGCGGGCGACTCTGCCCGGATGGGTGGCGAGGGTCGTTCAGCACCCGCACCCTCATAAGGGGACGCGGGACCGCTCGACAGCAGGGCCCATTCTGGATCTGTGAGTGGAGATGCGTACTCACTCGGGGACCCTCCCGAGGGCGCTGTCGTCCTCGTCGTTTGTGCCCCAGGGGACCTTCCGGCCCTCTCGTCGGTACTCCCTTCCCCGTTGGCAGAATCTGCGCCCCCCCCTGCTGGAGGGAAAGCGGTGCGCTCAAATTCTTTGAGAGCAGGCAGGAAGCCTCTCGGCAAGACTTCGGGAAGTCCTTCCATCAGCTCTGCATATGCAAACAAATCACAATTTGGCAATAGGAATCTAAATTCACCAGAAGCGAATGGGGTTCACAATCGGCAGTAGCCGAGAAGCCCGAGATGGAAAGAAGAAAGCAAGAAAGGAAGAAAGGAAAGAACGAATGAACGAACGAAATTAGACGGAGGAGAAGACGGTCTCGGCAAAGAGTCCGATCCAACACAAAGAGAAGCAAAACAAAATAGAAACAGAAGAAAGATGACAATAAGAAGAACTGACGGAGAGATTGCAGAATGGAATCCCACTCGACCATCACCCTCGGATGTTTCACGCTCACCGCAGCCCGCACTGGCCCCTCAAGCAGGGACTGGTGGAGACGGGCACAACAGAAAAGCGGCGCGTCTGACCAGGCAGAAGAAGACGAATCCATGGGCGTCAAGGGATTCCCTTGAGAATCGACACAAGGCGACGACGGTGCTTCAAATGCCGCGATTCTGTTCATCTTTCCAATCCAGAAATCCTCTGAATCTGGAGAGACCAGTAGAGGAACTCCAACGCCAAACTCGGTCAGAGAGCTGGAAGAGGAGGAGCTGAAGGTCGAGAGTGGAGGGGAGGGAGATGGGACAGCAGCAGAGAGTAAACTGGAGGCCTTCGCTTGCCCTCTGTGACCAAAAAATGAGACTGATCCGATGTCTAGGACAACCACCATTGCCCCTTTACGGGAGGAGGAAAGTCGCAGGCGAACTCCTCCAGCGGCAGCCGACGCAAAAGGGCGCGGATCCCTTTGGACGAAGGACCGCGGAGGGGTTTGTTGCTTCCTGCCAGTGCCTCCTGAATTCGTTGGGATGGAGGAGTCAGACAACGCTTCGGGTGCTGAGAAACATACCGTTCCTCTAAGGCACTCAAGTGTAAATTCCAGGGAAATCAGCTGGGCGGGACCTTTTTTCTTCTTTTTTTTGCGTTTGACCTTTGTGGACCCTGTTGCTGATGCTCCCATCCCTGTGCGCGATTTTAAAGACGAAATGCCACTCGCAGCGGTACGTCCAAGCTCTGTAGTGCTCTCTGCCGGCCTGCTACTGCTCTCTCCCAGTGACTCTGTACCTGCGCGGTCGTCGTCATCTTCTTCTGCAGGGTCGCGGAGCTTCCTCGTCAGCATACGGACCAACGTCGAACGCCCGTCTGTGTTCTTCTGTGCCCCGTCTGTCCCTCCCAGCTGTGACGGTTGGGGCCCCGGTGCTCCAGTCTGCGTCGACTGGGCTAAATGGGCGGGCATTTGTAGTTTGAGGGCTTCTACTAAGTGGGGGTTGAGGCCAATTTCGAGAGACCCCTTTCTTCTTTCAAGAGGCTCACGGAACACTACGCTGCCCTTCCTTGGTCTACTTCCCTGCAATGAAGCGAAAATGTCAGGAGGGAGCATCGTCGAGCGCCTCCTCAAGTCTCCTCCGAGGGGAGGGGGTTCGCTTGTGTGGTGGAGAACAACTGACCCCTCTGAATGCGCATGGGAATTGGACGGAGACCTTGAGAGAGAAGGGGGGACTGGGCTGTCTGCGTCACTCAGAGACGGGGGACGTGCAAAGGAATGGGGGGAGAGCCGAGAAGGAGACGGAGACGGAAAAGCCAAGTTGGAAGCAGAGAGACGGCCTGTCGACTCAGGAACAGGAGAGAGACCTCTGCCCCGTAATCCCAATAATTGCCCTTCTCCTATCTGTACAGCTTCATCCTCTTTTCTTCTGGCCTCACCTTCCTCTTCTGACACGGGGAAGGACTTGAAATCTTCCTCTCCCTTCTCGCCTCTTCCCACTTCCCCTGAGAGCGGGGCTTCCATTTCTTCCTCTGCAGGCGCTAGGAGCTTTGCAATTGGGGGGAGGACATCCATCAAAAAGTTTGAGAGACTTCGGAGGTCTTTGTGATTCAGAGAAATCCTCGTGCCTCCATCTGTCCGATCTTCTGTCTTCACCACAATCGTCGGCACATCGTCCCTCCCAGAGTGCATCAGGTGACACACACGCATATCCGCCCTCCATTCAACCGGATGCACAAGGTAGTCACCGCCCCCCACCCCCTTTCCCCCACCGCTACTACTACTGCTACTGCTGCCTTCCCCCGGCACGGCCCACTCCCGCCCTCTTGCAAGGGCCTCAAACGCTGCCGCACAATTGGTCAACCTGCTCACATGGAACCCCCCCGCCTCAACCCAGTACCTGAATGCAACAGACGGGAGGAAAGGAAAAGAGCAAAGAGAAGGAATTCTGTCAATGCTCAGTGACAGACCTTCTCGTGATAGACTTTCGCATGTGTGCAGAAGAAAAATCACAAGAAATTCGTTAGCAAGAAATGAAGAGAGAAAGCCAAATATCATCACCAAAAGACAGAGACAAGTCCCATTACAGAAACGACCGAGAAGGAAAAACGAAACCATCTCTCTGCCCGACTTGTCGTATGCAATTCCAGCCAAGGCTTCCCGAGCAAACAGAGGAGACGACCCAAACCGAACGCCTCTTCCTCCACTGATTGAAGCTGCTGCCCCCCCTCTTCCCTGCTCCCCCATTCCTGGCGGCCTGAGGAGCTTCCCCTCTTCCTTCTCACTCAGCAGCCCACTTTTCCCCCCACACCCTCCGACCACCCTCGCAGCTTCTCTCGCCAGCATCTTCGGTAACGTCAAGCACGTATCCACGCTCACGACGGCTCCACGAATCAGAAGGCCCTGAACATGCGTGAAGATCAAAAGACAATTAGAAATCTCGCATCCTCTCTCCTGGCAATAGACAGCCAGGCAGGCACGCAGGAAAACAGCCAGCAGCTCGTCACCTCGAAATAAAAAAAAGAAATCCACTTCTTTGCGGGCAAGCAGACGGACGGACGGAGGGAGGGAGGAAGCCAGGCCCCCCTTTGGTTGCGTGCACATGTGTTCACTTGTACACCAAGAGAGAATGCAGAAAGCATGACGCAACTCTCTCGTTTTAGGCGGCAGAACCCAAAACTTTCGCATCGCCCAGAAACCCGAAAAACCAACAGAGGTGCCAGGTCATTGAACCTCCATACAGACTGGAGGTAGCAGAAGGAAGCAAAAACGGTGAAGGAGATACATTTTGCCAGAAAGAGAGTCACTAAAGACAACACTCCATCTCGCATTTACAAAAATGATTTCACTCAGAGAATTGAATCGAAAAAGTGACCCACTGGGCTGTCCTTCTCAAATGTTTTAAAAGGAAGGATGAACGACAGAGGAGACGCCACGTCGATACAAACTGCACATGCATGCACAACAACAATCGGTGGGTGCAGAGACGGGCACTCGGGCAAAGACCCCAAAAGTCTTTGTCAGAAAAGAGGAAGACGGGGAAAGGGGTTCAGTGAGACATCAGAATCCTTTGCAGCAAATTCTGAGGGAAACACGGATCGTAATACTGCAACACTTCGCTTCAGCTGCTTTCCACCGCTGTTTTGGCATGGTTTTTCTCGCTCTCTCTATGAATTTGGAAGGGATAAGGGAGGTAAACTACGGAGAAAAAGTTGAGGTGCGACCCTTTTATCGAGGGTTCCGACAAATCATCAACGTCTCTATTTTCTTTCGCTTGGCCTCACCGTGAACCCACACAAAGTGTCAAGGTCACTTCGACTCTCTCTTCCTTCCTCCCACATCCTGCCTCGATCCCTTCTTACCGACTGACCATCTACTGCCAAGTGGTCGTATTGGCCAAGCATCAACTTTGCAAGGAAAACTTCTCCTGTACGGAAAGTCACACACACACACACACACACACAGAGAGAGAGAGAGAGAGAGAGAGAGAGATTTGCAACACGGACACGAAGAGGGAGACAGGGAAGGAAAGAAGATAGAAAGGGGAAGGATGACACTTCTTGGAATAGCACAACCCCGTGATAGGATGAGGAAAGATCGGAGACATTCAGATTAGCCACGGAACCTGAATACGAACACTCCCCCAAGACCCTTCAAGCAGCCAGACACCGACCGTCCTGCAGAACCTGCGCCACCGCGTGCGATGCCGTCTCTGTCAAAAGTTTCTTGTCCGACATTTCCAGCGCTGCCCCCAGAAGTGTCGCCACATTTGCCACCGAGTGCACGCACAGGACTCCACACATGGCCCCCTCCGTTCTGAGGTACAAGACCATGTCTGGTCTGTCTCCTCTCTTCACATACGCATTCGAGTCAAACCGAAACTCCAAAACACCTGCAGATCCCCCCCCTTCTGCCCCAACACTTCGTAACAGCACAGGCAGATGAATCCCCCCAGATGGACCGCTGCCCGCCGTCAGCATGTCCACCACCTCCGCCCCCGCAAGCCGAATGTTGACCGACGACGACATATCCATTGCCACCCTGAAAGAAAGATCAGGAGAGGTGGGGACAACACATACAGTGATAATCGAATCGTTGGTACAATCAATCAAAAACAGCAGAATTGCACCTACCGAGTTGCACGGACATCCACCTACACAGGAATCAGATTATTTCTTGATGCCAGCAATTTGACGCACGCAGACCGATGAAGAGAAAAGAAGACAAAAAAAGAGAAGATTGGTAACCGACCTGAAAAAGAAGTGGAAGTGATCAAAGCTGACGACCAATTTTTTCCTTCTTCTTCTCCGCCTTCTTTTCCTCGTCGCAGATCCCTCCACAGAAGACGAAGACGAGGACCGAGACTGATCGCTCCGCCCCCCCCCCTCTCCCTCCATCACCGCCTCTAGAGATCCCCCGACTTCCTCTTGGTCACTTTCGTCCTCATCGGTCCAATGTACATCCCCCTCCAGCAACTCCATACGCAAACCCTGCACACAGGACAAAAAAAAGAGACACGGGGAATGAAGAAGGTTTTCTTTCTCCCTTCACCATGCACACCCAGAGCGATCCTGAAAGTTCTCTGTTCGTCCCCATTCTAGCTGTCTCCTTTCTTTGCTAACCGACGGACGGACCTTGAATTCAAACGAAGCATAGCACAGCATCGACAGTCGGAGGTCGCTCAGGTCACCCACTTCCACCTGCTTGCCCTTCTGCGTCTCAATCTGCACCCGCATACATAGGACGATGCAGCACATCGAAAGGCCACAATTTGCAATCACGTTGAAAGAGACCAGAGCCAGAGTGAACCAACAGATGGACGGAGAGAAGGGAATCAGAAGCTCCTCGTCTGTCGGGGTGCAAAGATAAATCTCTGTTTGCTGACTGCAAACGGTGACTTAGACAAAGCCAGGCGCCGCGTTGTAAGAAAATGACGGCAATGTTCAGAAAGAAACACAACTCAGAAGATTGAAACGAAAAGACACTCACTCTCTCACTCACTCACTCAGACTGACCTGTCCCAACATTCTTTCAATTTCCTCTGCAGCCCTCTTCACAATCTTGTCCGCCTCGTCTCCCCTTTCCCCAGGCCCCTTAACCAGCAAGGACCCCCTCCGTGCCCCTGCCCCTGATGATGCGACCACACCCCCTAAACTGCTGTCTTTTTCTTTTTCTCTCTGCACCCCGATCCCCAAGGATACTCTTGCCTTCTCAGCTCTCATGGACCCTAGTGTTGCTCCTCCCCCCCCTTCCCCCCCCTCAGTCAACGAATTGTCGGAGTCGCTGTCTTCAAATGAAGTCGAACGCATCGTTCTCGGCAGCAGCTGTGTGGCCTGTCTGCTGAGTGCCATCTTCGTGCTTTTCCTCTTCGGACCCTGGCTCTTCGATTCGGACGGTGCCGCACTCCCACTCGACTCCTCTGCTGCTGTTGCATTCTTTTTTGCTTCAGTGGTTTCCCCTCCACTCGTAGCACCGAAAGGATTGAAGGCAGAGAAAGAAGGCAGCCAACTGAACCAGCCCCCCGCCTGTGCCTCCTTGCCATCCGGTGCACCACTGTCTCGCCCCTCAGTTCCGTTCCCTCCCTTGCCACGATCCCCTCCCCCAGCCACCCCCTCAGACTTTCGCCGTACATCGTTCACCTGCATGCATGCATCATCGTGACGTCAAATTGAGTGCATGTCTCAGTAGCTCGACACATGCAGACTGTCAATGATTAATTCTTTTTCATACAGGAGCGCTCTGTATGAAATTGAATGCAGGCACAGACTGTCGATGATGAAAGGAAAACACCGTGCAAAAGATTTTCTCTCGCTCTGCTCTTCCGGCGACAAGCAAAAGAGAATGAAGAGGGAAAAATCCCTCTGCGCAATCTTCCGGTGGTGGAAAGAAGGTTGCAGAAACCCTGAAACGCTTCACCGCCGTACACGAGAAACGTGCGCGTGAAGGAAGATCTGTCCATTCCCATGCATGCATCTGAATTTCCATGTAAGGATTTGCCCTGCGTTTCTCACAATCCTTCTTCCTTCACCTGGAAGGAATGCAGTCAGTCTTTCTGTGTTGTCTCCATCGCGCCATCTTGAGAACACAACACTCTTTCTTCTTTTTCACTTTCGTCTTCCTACCATGTGAAGGACATTCGATTTTCCTCATCACATCTGTCTGTCTGTCTGTCTGTCTGTCTGTCTGTCTGTCCTCCTCACCCCACCTCTCTAATCTGCCTGAGAGCGTCGGCTCTGTGTCTGAGGAGATCGTAGACCGACGCCTTGTCCTCCTTTGAGGCCAGCAACTCGTTGTCTCCTGGATCTTGGATGCCCAGAACTTTTCGTTGCCAGGCCTCCTGCAAAGGTGGGGGGGTGGGGGGGTGCATGTGGCCATACTGTTCCAATGCTTCCTGACACACTACTTTGCTTTACTGGGTCACATCAGCGTCTGCGTACGCGTGCATATGGGTTCCGGCTGGGGAAGCGAAATCACGAATATTGTCCTTTCGTTCTCTTCTCCGTATATAACGAGAGAGGGACAGAAGGACCCCAAGCAGCGGAAGGAATCTACACAACATGAAATGAGTTGTTCGACAAAAGAAAGGAAATGCATCGACAGAGATTCCGTTCAGGTAAACAATTCTCTGAAAAAGAAAGAAAGAAGAAGAGAGAGAGGTTGCCACTGACCCTGTACAATTTTGCCTCAGCACGTGAGAGCCTCGCTTCTCTGCACTCACACACCCACTTACTCACTCGCTCGCTCACCCACACTCATGTCGACAAAAAGAAGTCACAACAACGTACACGTGAAACAGAAAGTGGGAGGCGCTCCCAAAACAGCGCTCACACGGTTTGAGCACGAGGAGCCAAAGAGAGGAGTCAATGTAAATGAAGGACACGCAATCGCATTGCAAACGCTGCTTCCTGAAAAAGAATAAGGAACTTGCCCAATCAACGCATCTCAGAATAGGAAAGAAAGGCAGAGAGAGAAATGCACACACTGATAAAGGCGTTGATCGGCCCAAAAAAATGCCACAGACAGACAGACAGAGAAAAAAACAGACAGAGAGATCAACAGACTGACAGAATGCTTGCAAGGGCTCCCGAGATCAATTCTCCATAAAGAAACACCGCATACTCAATCCACTTGATCACGTATTGAAGTTGAACCTGACAGATAGACAAGCAGACAGAGATCCCCACTGGACAGAGGCTGTCAAGACGTTCTGAAAAAGAAGTGCCAAAAGAAAGAGAGCTGGCCTGCAACATGAAAAGGCTCTATGCATGCGAAAGAAACCTTCACAATCAACATCATACGAACAAAATCAACAGACACATTCCATGCATCACTCACTCATGGGACGCCCTACTTCATCCACCCCCAGACTGTCTGCCGGCAGGACTGCAAAAAATGTGACCAACAGACCTGAGAGAAGGACAGAACAGAATTTCCAGCAACCATCCATATGGAGAAGGGGGGAATCGATTCGTCCACATCAAATTGATTCGCACTCTGTCCACCTCCCCATCTCCAGCTTTCCCCCATTCCCTTCGTCTCCCTCGTGTGGTGCTCCGCTTTCCGGGGTCTCTTGATGTGCGGATCCCTGACGGCTGACGCCTCTTTGGGGAAGGTCGCAGGGTCAAGGGGCACGATGGCTACCCGGAAGCGGAGCTCCAGCTCTGAGCCCACGTAGATCCAATGGTGGTACGGGTGCTGGTCGACCGCAAACTTCAAAAGTTCCTGCAGCTAGGCACAAATAATTTGAAGTGAGAATGAATCAAGCACATACATCGTCATGCACCAGCAGACGCACACCACCAGGGAGCGAGAGCTTCGACGGACAGAAGGAAGGCGCCATGCCTGTGTCCTAAAAGTAGAAAAATCCCAAAAAAGGGAGCAGCAGAGTATCACCTCGTGTCTTCACGTTCAATCGATCAGCATCCTCGGCGTTTGGTACCACCAGCCCATACCTTTGTGCAGCGAAGAGACATTGACAGAGCGAAGGTATGGAACGAAACGAAGCGGGATCACACACATCACATGCACACAGACATCCCCTCCCCCGCCCCCCCCCTTAAACACGCACATACCTTCAGCGGTAGCCTTTCGTACACATTCCCGCCCCCCCAGCGTTCTTCATACGGGTGGGGGAGCCAGAATCTTCTGCCGGGACCCGCAGCGGGTCCGAACTTGCCGGGGTCCTCAGGGTCCCTCTCCAATGAGTCAAGGTAGAAGGCAAAGTCATCAAACAGCAGTCTCTTGAAGAACAGGTGGGGGTTTACTTCGGAGGACTTCATCACGTCCAGGGTGTTCCAGGCCCAGTCTGTGTTCACTGTGTGGACTCGGTTGGCAACTAACCCTAGGGCCCATGGGCGGTCTGGGCAGATCTCGCTGTCCTCATACCGTAACTCCAGACTGTTGATGGTCAGTCTGATATTCTGCGCAAGAAGAAAGGCGAACTTCTTGAAGAGGATATACTCCCTCTCCCTTGTCGAGAGAAAAGTGAAGAATTCATCCTGCGCTAAGTAGAATTGCTTCGATGCCAGGAGGGTTTTCTTCTCTCTCTCAACGTTCCAGGCAGACACAGGGATGCTACTGAGGACAATCACAACATCAGAAACGTCCACCTGGATCGGCTTGGATGTCAGAGAGAACCAGGGAATCGAGATCTTCAATTCTCCTATCCGGGCATACCCAATCTCCACAGGCATCGCCAGGGATTCTAATAGGTTGTGTTTCAACCGAATGTCCTGCAAACAACACGAAGGAGGCAGCAAGCAGGGAAAGGAAGCAGAGGGACGAATTCTATCGGGCTCTGGATCCCTTTTGTGTCCCTTCAACCAACAGACTGTTCATGGGAGTTTGTGTACTGCCCGTGCGTGCTCGTCTGCAGGTTTCTACACTAGTACTGCGCAGTCTGTCGCTGCGTCCCGCTCCACGTGTGTATCCCAACAGACTCCACTGTATGCGTCGACCTCAACGACCTCCTAGTACCTTCAGTCCCTCTCTTATGATTCCCAGTCGCTCTACTCTACTGCAGATCACCTCCCTCCTTGTGTGTTGCCTGACTGAGCGACAACAGTCTCCACTGACCTTGAGGGTGACCGCCCCACTGAACAGGGACATTTCAATGTCCTCCGACCGGAATCCCTCGAAGAACTCTTCAATCACAGAGTTCAGCACGTCGATAAGCGCCTCCTTCAACATCTTCAGTCCTGTCTTCTCTGGTCTTCGTCTGTCTCAGTCTGCTCTGAATGACACCTACCTAAATGCCCTCCCTTGCTTGTCACACCACGACAGGTTCTCTACAGAGTGCCAAGATAGGAGGAAACGACAAAGTCAATACGCTTGTCACTGACGCACACCGGGACACTCAGTCAGTGACGGAGAAGGGAAGGGACGAAATGAAGACACATGATGAGACTCAACCAACGTCTCCTCTCTTGCTTACTCAATTACAGACGCGCTTCTATCCGTCGCGCACTGATGTACACCATGGATACAAGACGCTCACTTGGATACCGTTCAGTTGACGAAAACAACCAGGCAGTAGTATGGTGCTTCAGCAGAGGACGATGTCGCAGTTTCCCGTAATATGTGTTTCTATCTCCGATCTTCGATGTCAGTCTTGCGAACAACACTAGCTTCGATCGATCGGGCCAGCCTCAAATTCAGTCGGTCAGACTGAGCCTTCGGGCCTTGCATAGCTAGGTGCGTATGTGGCAAGGATATCGTTGCAATGCAACACCTTGCAAGGCCCAGTGCTCACGTTGCTGTATATTAATACATGTTACTATACGTATATCGATATGTACATCAAAGAGTTTGCTCCTCGACATCCGCTCGACCTAGCTGGCTGTGAACAGACACCACTCGCTGTGCTCCCACAAGTCCTTTCCTGCGTATTCCCTCTCGGGCGTGCTTTGTTTGGAGTCGTGCAACAGTGGTGCACTAGATGCGTAGACGGTCGTAACTCGACATTCAAACGCATACCTTTAGATCATCACATCCACCTTTCTGCCTGCTTGGCTTCTGGTGATGCTGGAAAGTCTTTGCTGCCTTCTTCTCGAGGCAGTTGCCTTCTTCCCTCTGCTTCTGGCTGCTGCCCCACTGCGATTGTGGTTGGCAGCAAAAGATTCAGTCCCGTCCCTTTGCAGACCGTTGCAAAGTGGAGCAGGCCTCATAGTGAGCGCTGGAGCGAAGACAGTGCGCGTTGGAAGAAAAACAGTAGATGGAGTAATTGTCTTTGTTTGCTGTATAATCTACCTCATCTTTCTGTTCTTCGAGCTGCCTCAGAAAGCGGCTCGGCGTGCGGATCAGGCCAAGAATTATGCGGGCCGGTGGGTGAGACGAGCAGTCAACTTCATGTTGTCCCCCGTCAGCCTGCGACTTGTTTCGACATCGACATGTACAAGGAGAAGACATTCAGCAAACACAAGAGGCACCACCACAGAGATCGTTGAACACGGGGGCGGCTCCAACAGAGCAGCAGCATCAGAGGGCGAGAGGACACAGGCCGAGCTGTCAACAATGTTGGCGGCTGCAGGAGAGGAGAACGAAAAGTTGCGTGCCCTTGTGAATGAATTGAGCAGCACGCTGAGCATTCAGTCGGTTGCCATCTCTTTTGCCTATAACCAAGACCCTGTCAGTCGTGTACAGAAGGTCAACGAGGGGGAGTACCTTCTGACTTTCAGTGAACTAGTTGATGAGGACCAAGCTCCTGGGTCCCTCGATTCGGAGGAGTTCGAATGGGCAGGACTGAAGTGGCAGGTGCATGCGAGCCCTCTGAAGGTGAGCTGAGCAACAAGAGCAGGAATATGCCAAGTTCGGAAAAAGAAGAAGTCTCCTGGCTTGGGAATGTTCTTTGCACTTTCGCCCTTTGTTCTCTTCCCCTCGTCTCGCAGTCTTAAGCCATCCCCCCGGTTCATCACCTACCTGACCCTCTACTCACGCCAAACTGTCGTTTGCATTCCACTCTTCCACTTCTCCGTGTGTACGTGTGCCAATCTTGATCGCTCGATGCGGCTGTACTTCCGTCTCTCTCTCTCTCTCTCTCTCTCTCTCTGTGTGTGTGTGTGTGTGTGTCCCTTTCAGTGTGTCAATGAGTGAAAGAGAGAGGCAGCCTTATGTTCGTGCGTCTTTCAAATGCCTTTACCTGTCAGTCTGACTGTGACGTGCAAGACCTTTCTCGCACCATTCCTCGCATGAGAGAATATACATGCATGAGCGTCCTTTGTCATCAGTTCCCCTCTCATGTCCTTGCAGTACACAGGGGTTGTGATAACTCTCTACACCACCTCCGATTTCCGACTGCCAAAGGCGAAGAAAGTCCACACCTCCTTTGACATCGTTGGCCTCACAGTTGACGGCGTCATCTCCCTCAGGTCTGGATCCCCTCACCCACGCTTCATCACTGTGTGTGACAAGGACGCTCTCGTCGAGAGGCTTCGGGAGAGGGGGGGGCAATTGAGCATCAGACTGAAGATGGCCGATCTGTCGGGAGACTCCAACAGGACTGCTACAGGAGGATCGTCCAGTCCGATGTCTCAAGGTCCCCCCGAGATGACGATGCCCGGCCAGTCCCACTCCCCCAGTCGCACTTTCTCCCTGTCGATGACAGAGACGACAACTGAGGAGTCTCTGCTCCACTCTGGGGACTGGGGGACAATGTCTCAGACCTGAGCGCGTGCTCGTTTCTGTCCTCTCGTCTTTGTTGAGCTGGTCGTGTTGCCTGCCAGTCACAAGCAGCAATCAGCAGCAAAAATGATGAAATTTTGAGTGTTGTATATTCTGCTAATGGTGTATACTAAGTGTTTTTAGTTCTATAGATTGTTCTATACGTTCATTCATTCATTCATTCACGTTTAAAAGCTTCACGCTTTTCTGTTGATCTTTTATTACAGCAACAATTATATAAACAACAATGTTTTAATGAAATCTGAAACATTATATAAATAGTGATTGAACTATTGATAATATTGATTGATTGATTTCTGTATAAAAACTAAAACAAACTCAACTAAACTCAGCAAAGAAGTGAATAGAAGTGAGACTCAAGATAGCTATCATATCGTATCAGTATCGAATCGGTATCGTATTGATATCATATCTAGGGCTTGGAAAAGGGGCATCGCAGAAAAGATGCAAACCGAGGAGTCGCACTAGATGCACCTGTTTTGCACCAGATGCACCTGATGCACCTGTTTTGCACCTTATAAGAAGAGTTGGCTCTAAAGTCCAAGTCTTTAGGTAAAAAATGGGTGTGTGTGAGGCCGCAGACCGCCCCCACGGCCCCGTCCCACAGCGCGGCAGGCCGCGCGCGAGGGACATGTCGGCCGGGGTGACACCAAACATGCCACATACCGATATACGGATACACGATCGAGCAAGTCGCCAAAAAGCTCACAACGAAACGGTCTGACCGTTGAAGACTCATGGACAAGGATGATTCAAGTCAACCTCAACATATAAAGGAAGCTTCCTCCAAGGGGGCATAACTCACTCAGAGACTTTTTTGGAGTGAGGAGCCTCCTCTCTCCTCTTCTTCTTCTTCTTCTTCTTCTTTTTCTTCTTCTTCCTCTTCTTCTTCTTCGTCCTCTGTGGTCGTTTCGGGGGGAGGGGGAGGTGAGTGAAGAAGAGAGCTAGGGTATGATGGGGGTAGGCTCTGACTCTCTGAGCCTTTGAGATCAGGCCCTCGGTTGCCCTTGCTCAGCGAAGAAATGTAAATCAGGATCAACATCTTCTTTTGTTTCATTCTTCCTTCCTTTGATTTTTTATGAAATCACACCATTTGTCTTTGTTTTCTTTGTGACTCGTGAGTTTGCTCCAAAGGGGCATGCATACAGTATGAACGTTTTATGAACCGTAAGAACAGAACTGAACTATAAAGCAGCACACAAACAGTGCCAACCACATTTAAACGCTCTAAATCCATACAAAAAAAGTATCGAGCAGGTCAGAAACGTTGCTTAAATCGAGAAAAGAAACCCAAAAAGAGACCAAAGTTATGAGATAGTCAGAGACACAGTTTTTAATTGCAATTAAAAAAAAAAAGTTTTTTATCGCCTTTTCACTCATATTTTAGGTTGTTTCACATAGTAAAAGTTTGTGTAGCTAACCCATATCATAAAAAGCTTTTGGGCCTTGAATGAGGTGCCTTTTGGCCGGTAAAAACACTAGAAATTAGCTTTAGAAACCTAGTTTTTATAGGGTAAACGGTGCACCTTATTTTGCACCTGTTTTGCACCTGATTTAAAGTGCAAACCGGTTTTTGCACCAGCACTTTATGCACCTTTTCTCAGCCTTAATCATATCAGAATTTAAGGTTCCAAAAAAAGGGGGCATCATCGATAATTTTGATACTGACATAGTAATATTTTTAGCGTATAAGGCTAAAACCTAGTACAAACGGTATCATTCGTAAAACTGTAAACTTTTTGTAAAAATTTTATGTTTTTAAAGAGTTAACTTTACTTAGAAAATTGGCTCTGAAACGTTCAGAAGGCCAAACTATAAGGGGGGCTTTGCCCTCCTAACTTTCCCCTTTAAAAGAGTTAATACATCATCAGATTGATAATGACTTCATCAGCACATCGTTCCTGGAAATCTTATGCCAGACGCAAACTGTTAGACTCGTTTTTATTCTGATGTGTGTGCCAAAATCATCCAAATACAAGTAAATGCATACAAAATTTATAGCAAAACGCAGACATCCATATGCTATTCTGCACTCACGAAGGAACCATGTAGATTTGCGGTACAAAGAAGAAAGAAAAAATAAGCTACACAGCAAGCAACTTAGGTTGGACTCTCTTAAGCGACGTGGTAGTTGATACTCAGCTAGTGGAATGAACAGAAAATTGAGGTCCTAGTTGAGGTCAAAGGTCTGATAGTATGCAGCGGTCTGTATGTTTATCTGTATGTGTGTGCATCTCCATGAAAATCAACCAATACGTAAAACGGCCAACTGAAATTTTAAAGCTGCAATAAATTAGTGGAACACATCCATAGTAAAACAATCTTCAGCTTTCTAGACTTTAGGGAAGCCCTCTCCTTCCTCTGCGGAGTAGGCACAAGTGACAAACTCACCAGTCATTCCAGGGAGGGCAGATCCAGTTCTAGAAAAACGAAAACAGCACTGTTTGTGGTATTAAGAGTTCCTTCTGCACAAGTGAAAGCATGAAGGAGACCAAAACAAATACGTTGGACTATAAAGGTTCCCACAAGGAAACAGATAGACGGTCCTGGTGTGTGTTTTATGATTCAGAGGGTGTGAAGACCGAACAGTTGCTGGAAGCTAGGTCAACGTCGAAAAACGAGTACGAACGAGCAGCGAGTCGCCAAGTGGTAAGCTTTTATAAAAGATAAGGTCATCACAAGTATGCTCAGTTATTAAACATCAATGGTAAAGTGGTAAGCTTCAATGACAGAGTATGGATGTCACCAAATGATAGTGACCTCACTCATGACTGACCTTTCTAAATTTCAGTTCGCCCATGTTGATATCCTGGTCGATCTGGTCACTCCTGAAGCTCTAAGACGGCACAAAAAGAAGAGACAACAATGTGGAAAGACGATTTTTAGACTACTGTCCTTAAGTTGTTTGGACGTTGGCCAGTGAGCCAACTCCGACAGGTTAACAACGGGTGAAGCAACTCTGCATGCTGAGAAAACGAAATTTCTATCCGCCTGATGTTTATAATATGCCCACACCTTAGCTTGTTTTTTCCCCTTCTGGCTGTTATGATGCTTTGATTGTCCAGAAGCGGTTTTGTTCAGAAAACGGAAGTGATGAAGCTCTATTAGATTGGATGCAGTGAACATGCAGTGAGGCGCTGTTCCGGCCGCTGGGGCTGAATTCAGTGTACGTTCCATGAAGCTGGTTCCGCATTCATCCATGCATGGAGCCGGTTGGGGACGGTATACGTGTTACTGGGCCCGCGGCCGCGCCCGGTCTTCCAGCACTGAAGCCCAGCCCGGTGCGCGCCTGGCCACATAGTTACTGTAGTCCTTCACAAATATTTACAAGCTCTAAGCAGGCCGATACTAACCGATACTTGGCCGCTCGGGAAAGAACCGATCGTTGATATTTTGATACTGATACCGATATGATACGATATCGATACGATAGCTATCCCCAAGTGAGACCCCACATTAATTTTCTATCAGTTTTCCATTCATTTCCCACGTCAGATTTCCTATCAATTTTTGATAGATTTCCCTAGGATTTCTCTTGGATTTCACTAGGATTTCCCCATGATTTTTGATCAATTTTTTCTTACATATTTCCTAATATTTCCCTGTGATTTTCATATTTTTTTTGTAGGGAATACTCCCACTGGCAGTCCCATCATGCAGCAATGATGATTGACTCAGATTGAGAGTTTCTTCCACGGCTGAGGTTGCATAGGCAGAAAAGCATGCCGATTCATACACAACATCCCATGACTACCTCCGGTAGTATGTGTACTACTCCGGCACATATTCTCTCACTGCATGTCTATACACGAGAGTGAGCGCGCATCGCGCGCCAAAGAATTTCGGACTAAGTAGTATACGAACGAACGGAGTAGAGGCGTACAAATTTTGTGTTTTGTCAATTCTGCGGCAAAGTGGCCCGCACGCTGAGAGTCGGGCAGGGCGCATGTGCTGTGTACTGCTCGAAGGGTGAGGCTCTCAGCAATGGCAACTTCGCCGACTTTTCTTTTCACCTCGATCCTGCCATTTGCATGGCGTCATGGCTCGTCCCTGTCGCTGACCGGCAGCCTTTCCATCAGCAGTCTGCGTGTGTCCTCCCAGCTACGTTCCAGGGAAGGGCCACAAAGCGACAGCATGTACATTCCGTTCCACCTCCTGTCTCTGGCCAGCGCTTTTGTCCACAACATCGGGCAGATTGATGAAGTGCGCCCCCATATCTCTTACCATAAACACACAAGATTCCGACCACCGTCCCAGAATGTCAACTTTGAGGCGGCGAGTCTTCTGTTTTCCATTCCCGCCCAAAAGGAGACGGAGACGGTTCTTCGCGTCTCCGCAGAAAAGCCGCAGACGATCCGAGGCTTATCGAGAGAGTTGGAGGTCTTGTTCGAGGACGACACTCTCTTGGCAGTCAATAAACCCGCGGGACTCCTGTGCCACCAGACAGATGAGTGCCCTGGAGAAAGGGTCACCTTGGCGGGTGTGGTCTGGAAGATGTACAGGAGACGGGAAAAGGCAGAGAGGAGACAGCAGAAGCGACTGGAAACAGAGGAGGTAGACGGACACGGGAAATTGGGTTCCAACGCAACAGATCTCCTAGAGTCTCCTTTCAAGCAGTCGCCTTCGTTCCTTGCGCTCGGAGGGCGGCTTGATCGTGCTTCTTCAGGTGTTGTTCTTTTCACCAAGTCACGAGAGGCCGCAACTTCAGTTTCCCGAAATTGGCACAAGATGAGTCATACACGCAAAATTTATATGGCGATTTGTCCCGGAAAGTTCCCGGACCAACAGGTGGTGGATAAAGATCTGTATGACCTGCTGAAGGGAAGAAAAAAAATCAAGGATGAAAATCGCAAAAAACCGGTCAGTAAGCGTGAACGCGAAACAATTCCCTTCCGTTTGCTTCCTTTCCCCCCCACTGTCTTTCACGACATCCACTCTGCACTTCCCCCTACTTTCTTTCACGACATCCCTTCCTTGAACTCTTCAACCCCCCCCATTTTCCTTCACGACATCCTTTCCTTGAACTCTTCAACTCGTCTCGCCTTACTTCTCTCTCATCGTCGAGTCGCGACTGCCCCCCTGCAGGCTTTCACAGTCGCAACGCGAGTGGGGACTCTGTTCGGGTGCCTTGCCTCTCTTGTACTCGTGGAGATCTTCTCTGGTCAGCGTCTTTAGTATCAAATAATAGCACTGAAAAAAGCCCTTGCCACACACACAACTGTACAGAATCATTGATAGACTGTTGATAATGCAGAAAGCCTGCAGATCGTCTCGGGTCAGTTGGTTATAGTTGGTTGGTTTTCCTGTCGGGGGCTCCAGCTCTTTTGCTCCGTCTGTCACTTCAATACACTCGCTTTTCGCACTTGCCGCGCCTCTTACTTGTGTCTCACTGTGTCTCTCACTTCTGTGTTTTGTCAACTTCCAAGATTGCTCTCTTGTTCTTTCTTGTTCTCGTTGCCTCGATGTAGATGATTTGTTCTCTTTCTTCTTTCCGTCTCAGGGCGCAGATTTCAAATCAGGAGGCACCTCCACTCAATCGGACATCCCATCATCGGTCTGTGTGTGAAGTCTGAATTGCCCTCTTCTTGTTTTTGCTTTTCTTGCCCCTCTTTGCTTCGACTTTTTCTTCGTTTCGATCGATCCTGCCTCTCCTTTTTCAAAAACACACAGGCAACGATCGGATCGATGCTCTTCTCCCATTGCTCTGTCATGCTCTTCCAAACATTTTTGTCTCTGTGTCTGTTGTCGCTGTTTTTCTCGCTCTTTCCAGTATGCCCAGGGACGGAGAGGTACGTCTTCTTTGCCAACAGACAGGGCCATCATCGCTCACCTGCATTTCCCTTCGCAGCCCCTTCTCCCCTGGGATTCTTCTTTCCTTGTATTTTTTTTTTGTCACTTCTTTCTTTCCCTCGTTTCTCTTTTTTGTTTTTGCCTCCATTTCCTCCATTCTCACTGCCTTTCGGGTGTTCGCCTTTCAGGCGATCGCCATTACGGAGGGTCTGTTGTGCACAAATACATAAAAAAAAAATTCTGTATGACAATGAATGCAGGCGATCGCCGTCACGGAGGGTCGATTGTGAACAGAGTGCTTGAGGAAGTGTACGGGGTGAGGAGACTGCTCCTACACAAGTGGAGATTCGCAGTTCGACACCCGAAGGTCGGGCTGTCTGTGTGGTCTCAGCGTGGGTGTCAGTCTGTCTGTGTCTGTTGCCCTCTCTCATCACTCTTCTTGGCTCCCTGCCTGCCTGCCTGCCTGCCTGCATACATGCATGCCTATTTGGCCCCATGTTCTTTTTCCCTTCTGCCCTTCCTTCCTTCGTTCGTTCGTTTCTCCCTTCTTTCCCTCCCCTCTCCCTTCCTTTCCAAGTCTTCTCAGTTTTCACCCTTGCAGCTGATGAAACACACTGAGTGACGCGTGAATGAATCACTGACTGACTGACTGGCTGGCTGGCTGGCTGGCTGACTGACTGACTGACTGACTGACTGACTGACTGACTGACAGACTGACTGACTGACTGACTGACTGACTGACTGAATGAATGAATGAATGAATGAATGAATGAGTGACTGAGTGAGTGAGTGCGTGAGTGAATAAGTGAATGAATGAATGAGTGACTGAGTGAGTGGATGAATGAATGGTGCAGACCGAAGAAGAGATTTCTGTCCAGGCCCCCTTGAGCCCCCAGCTCCGTTCTCTCCTTGCACAGAGAGCAGACCCCCCCTGCCTTCCTGACCTCCTCAGAGCAGGAATAATTACCCTCTCAGACTTTCCCCTTGTCCCCGAAGAAATCGAATCAGCAGATGACCCCCGAGAGCACAAGGTCGTGTCTCCCGACTGTCATGAGAGTGTGACTACTGACCATATCCCAAATGAGTCCATTGCCGCTTCCTCCAAAGCATCCATTCTAGCTCCAGACCCACCGGAAAATGCTGTTCCGGAGGGTGCTGGGGGGGAGACGGGTGTAAACTCTGATAGTAGGGGTGAGAAAAAAGAAATTGGAAGCAAAGAGGGTGCAGGATATGAGTTTGCGCAGAAGTCAGAGTCTCAGCAAGACAAACCTCCGCGTGTGTATGATCGGAAGAAGGTCAAAAAATGGAGTAACGGTATCAGCCGCCGGAGGGCTGCAGAGCTTCTCAGAGAGGCAGAGGACCGGAATGAGCCTCTGCCACTGCCATTGCGATTTCCCCGACTGGCATCCCATTCTGTTCTCTCTAAGGAAAGTGAAAAGGGACAGAAGAATGCTCCCGAGACGACGGAAGAACCGACTTGGCTCGCAGAGGCCCGGCTTTTTCAGGACAAAATCAACGAAGGGCTGCAAAAAGAACGGGGGTGGGGGGGTCTAGAACCCCAGAAAACAAAGAAAAACGGACGCCGAGACAAAGAGATACAAGAAGACGACGGTGCAAAACTACCCCTTTCAAGTGTTTTGCTTGAAGATGATTTTGGATGAGCATACTATAATTAAGCACTGTTAGTTTAAACGTTCAACTCTTTACCGTTCACGAGAAATCGGCCTCCCAAGTTTGACCAAAATTAGTAATTTAGCTTCCTAAACTAGCTTCCTAAATTACTTTAGTTTACTATCTTAAATTACTTTAAATTGCTCTAAATTACTCTAAATTACTAAGCTAGATTATTCTAAATTACTCTTAAATGCCTTAATTATCTAAATTACTTCAATTTACTTTAAATTACTCATCTACTTTACTTAATTTGAAACTTGCAGGGTGATGCTAATGCTGTGACTGATTAATATTGAATCTGCTGACGACGCCCGCCGTTGCATTCAAGACTAGAATTTCAAGTTCTTGCTTTAAAAGTATGTATATACTTTTTTATACTTGTATTCTGGTTTAATTGTATTATAATGATTTTTTCATGCTTTAAAATCATTTTTTAATTAAGACGGGAACAACTTACTGGAAAAAGCAGCACACTTATGTGTTTTGATTTTTTTTTATTAAGTGGATATGACAAAATGAATGCTTTAATTATTGGTATTAATGTTTTGTTTCGACTTCCGCTGCACCATTCGTGTTTCAGACTGACTTACAGCCATTCTATGTCAACCCCCGTCTCGCGGAGTCGTGGAGCGATATGCGTGCCTGAGTCCATTTCCATCAGTTGGGTCCCTGTGAGTATGATCGTGAGTCTGGGTTTTGCTCTCTGCTGAGACTGTTCGCATAGGAGAATCATGTCAGCGAGACACTCAACCCCCACAGACCTGCACCCCCCAAAATCCACGTAGGTCAATGCACCCATCCCTCCTTTTTCAAAAGTCTTCCGCAGAGCCCACACTGTGTACTCACCCACCGCACAACCGGAGAGCTTCAAGCTGCGCAGATTCTTGAGAAAGCCCAGCTCTGTGATGAGCCTGGCAACGGCTTTATCACCCACCGCTGTCTTCGAGAGGTCAACGCTCCTTACTTCTGATGAAATCCCTTCCTCTCGCTCTCGCATGAATTTCAACAACCCCCTGAGCGTTTCGGCGTCTCTGTTTCTGAAGAGTTTTCTATTGGGAAATGCCACGCTCGTGACCCGGGCTGCGGTGCGCTTCACGAATCCTTTGTAAAGGTCTTTTACGACAGCACTGTCAGATCCGTTTGTGAATGTTTTTGTGTCGAGAATTTTGTTGAAGTCAGAAGGGGATGCCGGTGTTAGAACCTGCTGTTTATTTTGAAGAAGCAAGCCAGGCTCAGCTCTTGCATCATCCAAGTCGGTTTCGCTGTCACAGCCGCTACCTCCAAAACTCCCACCGAGGTCATCATCAGAGCTCATCGGATCATGCATGTGAGGCTCAGCTGGAGGCACTTCTTGCTCTCCAGTCTGAAGCTGTAAGATCAGATGGGGGGGCTTGAATGCAGTCACATATGTCTCGAAGGTAGGCCATCCTCTTTTGACGAACGGAAGAGGATTGAGAGAATCCAAAGGGACACCTGTGGATCTACACACACGAGTGTGCGGGCTGCTGTAGAACAGATCTAATTTCGAGAGGGCATCTCTGAAAAGCTCATCCTGAGTGTCATCGCGTGGTTTCTGAAACAACGACAAGAAATCCCAAAACACGGCCACTTGCCCTGCCCTTTCACCCCGCGCCCACCACTGCCGGCTCAGACCTTCACACAGCTGCTGCAGGTGGAAGCAATCAGGATCTGGATGGTCTTTTGACAGCCAGCCGTACGACAAACACACGACTGTCAGACCGCTTCTTGACGGAAACTCCGTCTCTTCCAACCCTCTCTGCAGGTTTGCAGCCTGCATTCCCATCTCTGACTCTTCCAACCACCCGCATTCCTTCAAAACGGCTTCTGCGTCTTGCCTTCTCGGGATCTTTCTTCCGCTCTTCAACAGCTGTTGCAACGCGGTCAACGGCCACAAACGCACAGCACCGCTCCGGATCATGTCCTTGATCGGAGCCCAGCTCTGCATCTGGGGCAGCTCCCAGTCATATGCCGAAATCTGAACGTCATTGCCAGACCCCCCCACCACCCCTCGAAGAATTTCCATTACCTCCTCATGCCCCCCCTCTTCGGCTGCCTCCATCGCGTTGCTCAATTCAGTCTTCAGAGAGTCTGAAAGTGAAAAGTCAGGAGAGGAACTGAAAGCTGCCCCTGAAGCACGAAGAAGCCGAACGACAGCCTCAACGCGCCCGTGGTGTGCGGCAAATACCAGCGCTGAGTTATCGTCCTCACCCACACTCTCCACACGCCCACCCGCACTGATGAGGAGATCTAGAATCTCCACAGTCCCAACTCGAGCGGCATGCATGAGGGGGGTCAGGTGGTCATCCTCAGTCCCGTTCGGAGAGGCTCCTGCATGCATGCATTGAAAAATTCCATTCATTCGTGCATTCGAACATCGAACAATTTCTTTTTCAAACGCACTTGAGGAAGTTCTGCAGACAGGCAAGGCAGCAGTTTAAGCATCACTGTGACGGCATTGACCCTGCATTTAATTTGACTCTCAATTAATCACTTGCCCCCATGCCAATGGTACGAGGTTGATATCAATACACATGCACCTACCTTCGCGGAGGAGAAGGCCCACAACTTCCAGGTGGGATTTATCGATTGCCCGTATGAGTACTGTCCATCCGTTGGCATCCTTCTCTTCCCTGGAAGCCCCGGACCCCACCAGAAGATCTGCAACCTCGACATGACCCTTCTCGTTTGCTCTCATCAAAGCTGTCAGGCCCTCCTCGTCCTTTGCATTCAAATCTGCACCTGAGTGAATCAAAACCTCTACAAGTCCCAACTGCCCCCTCTTAGACGCTAATATTAGAGGTGTCCAATCCGACGAGAAGGTCTGATTGACATCAGATCCCAAACGGACCAGACCCTCCACCATCTGCACCTGTCCCCTCTCTACAGACCGTAGTAGCGGAGACCAGCCTTCCTCATCAGTTTCATCCAAACACGCTCCATAAGATGCAAGGAGCTCTACTACCTCCAAAGCTTTTGCGTCGGCAGCACGCGCCAACGCTGTCTTTCCCCCCTCATCTCTAAAATCCACTGCTGCATTCGCTTCTAGAAGCCGTCTCACCACCTCTTTGTGCCCGCCCCCCGCTGCAAGCATCAGCGCTGTCTCCTCACTAAAATACGAACATTGATCAACCTCAGCACCAGACTCTAGAAGCAGATCGACAACACCCACGTGCCCCCCGGTTGCAGCCTCTTGCAACGCTATGGGCCCCTCCCCACCGTCATTGTCAATCCCCGCACCCGAGTCAAGAAAGACTTTCACTATCTCCACACACCCGTGCCCTGCTGCTTTACACATTGGTCTTTCCATATTTGCCTCTGCTCCAATAAGAATCCTAACAACGGTCTCATGACCGTTCACTGCAGCTACACAAAGGGGCGTGTCCCCGTACCACCCTGAGGACGAATCGACCCAACAAGAGTCCGATTCAAGCAGACGACTCACGACCTCAGCGTTCCCATTTCTGGCGGCACAGAAGAGAGCGGAGAGGGGCTCTGGCTGCTCTTCATCAGAATCTTCGTTGTCCCCATACGGGCGCAGGGCTGCACCCGCATGAAGCAATCGGTCAACAATCTTCACATGTCCGTTATCGGCTGCAAACAACAGGGGTGTCATCACTTTTTCCCACCCCCCCCTTCCCCCCCAAGCGTCTAAACACACTTCATCACTGGCCAAGATCGCCTCCACAACCCCCAAATACCCTTTCTGGCAAGCATGCATCAAGGCTGTCATTCTCCCACTCCCCCAATGCATCCAATTTACATCGGCACCCGACTCAACCAGAAGCCGCACCACGCCTGCATGCCCCCCTTCAGCAGCTGCGACTAATGCGGTAATCTTTCGGCCTTCTTCCTCACACTGGATTTCTGAATTCAAGTCCTTCACTTTCTGCTGGACAATCATTTCTTTCACACACTCCAGCAGTCCTTCTCGGGCAGCGTCTATGAGTGCACGCACATTCTCTTCTGACTGAGCTGCGCATGCCTCTTCTTCTCCCTCTTCTGTTCTGTCTTCCTCTTCACACTCTTCCTCCTCCCCCCACACGTCCCCCTCCCCCCCTTCACAGCTGCTATTCTCACGATAAGTGGATGCTGACTGCAATTCCAATGCTTTCTCGAAACTCTGGTCCCCAAAGGGGCGAGCCCCCCACTGGAGCAGGCGGTCGAGGACCTCTATGTCTAGCTCTATGTTCTCTCCCTCTGATGCAACGCTCAGGGCGTGGGCTCTGTTGCGCGAACACGCGTCTGGGGCGTTAAGCTGGGCTCCTGACTTGATAAGCAGGTCAACCATTTCCAAATTTCCCTTCCCAGCAGCTCTATCTAGAGCATCGTATCCCCGACAACCTTCACTCACGTCTGCACCTGCCTCAATAAGGGCCTTCAAGATTTCAATCTTTCCACTTTGTACTGCGGACATCAAGGGGGTTCTCTGTGCTGCGTATCCATCTTGGTTCTCCTCTCTCTTTGGCCGATTCACACAGGCACCTGAGCGTATGAGCAGCTGGACGACCTTCAAATGACCCTGCTCAGCTGCACGCATCAATGCGGTCTCGCCTGAGTAGTATTCAGGCAGATCGACAGAAGCTCCCGCTCTGATGAGGGTCTCAGTGATCTTCTCATCCCCTCTGATTGCTGCGGAAATCAAAGCGGTTGTTGCTGTGTTTCTCTGGGAATTCTGGTCGACATGGATCACGTCTGCCCCGTGTCGGAGGAGAACTTCAATAGTTTTCTCATGACCTCCGTTTACTGCCGCTGTGAGGGCAGTAGAGTCTGCCCAACACTTTCGTTCTGGGAGAGCCCCTGCGATAAGCAGAAGCTCTACTATTTCTGCGTGCCCTCTTTCGGCAGCAATGACGAGTGCTGGAATAGTCTTGACTGCTCTCTCTTCATCCCTCGGGTGCTTGAAACGCATCTGCTCTGGCTCTGGCTCGTTCACACGGGCACCCGCCTTCAGAAGGAGACGGGTGCTCTCGATAGACCCAGCCTCGGCAGCAACCATCAGCGCATTGACGTCAAACCAACCCCCGAGCTTTGCCATCTGATTCACGTCAGCTCGTGACTCACAAAGAATACGAACCACCTCCACATGGCCCCCCTTTGCAGCGGCAATAAGAGCGGTAGGAGACCTCCGAGTCCTTCCAGGGATGTCTGTGAAGGTACCCGACTCAACCAGAAGCCGCACCACGTCTGCGTGGCCCCCCTCAGCAGCTGCGACTAATGCGCTAATCTTTCGGTCTTCTTTCTCACACTGGATTTCTGCATTCAAGTCTCTCACTTTCTGCTGGACAATCATTTCTTTCACACACTCCAGGAGTCCTTCTCGGGCAGCGTCTATGAGTGCACGCACATTCTCTTCTGACTGATCTGCGCGTACCTCTCCTTCTTCTCTTGTTTCCTCCTCCTTGTGCGACTCAGAATCTTCCCTTTTCTTCAAGCTACTACAGGTCTCATCTCTACTCTGGCGAGTCTCTCCATCAACGGTCTGACGATCACTTGCTGACTCACCATAAACCTCTTCCCCTGTCCCCAACACCCGCGAGTTCTCTTTGCGTCTGTCTCTCTGTTCCACCCTCAGTGCTTCCCTTTTTTCCTCTTTCCCGCCTGCATCCGATGCTTCCTCGCACTTTCCCTGCACCTCTGCCGTCCCGCCTTTGAATTCCTCTGAGCGTACACCTGCATCATGCAGACGAGTTGGAGGAGGGGCAAGGTAGAGATCGGTGTCCATGCAGAAAGCTGAGCAATGGAGCTGGCACTTCAGAGCCTTCACAGACAGCGAGCCTGGGCTTTGTGCTTAGAAAAGAAGTGGACCGACCAGAAGAAGTGAGGCAGGCAGCATGATCGAAAAGAAGCAAGCTACGCTTGCAAAAAATGGAGGTGCATGCATGTTTCAGAGCGTGTATCAGATGCACGGAGCTCGAAGAAAACACGCGCACAGAACTGCGTTGAACACATCATACGTAGTAAGGTGGATTGGGGAAGAAAGAAGACATACCACCCTGACCATCTCACGCAACAACCGAGTTTATGAAGGTCAGGCACTGAGACTTCTTCAGTCCCTGAACCCCCCATGTGCATGTCTCCCGTCTGATAATCACTTTCTTCGTTGTCCATCCATGCAACCTCTATGGTGCCTCCCCTTACCATTCTCTCTGTTCTTGAGTCCTCCTCTTGCCCCTTGGGAGCGGAAGAGAAACGTTCGTGGAGCGATAGAGAACTGGGCCTTTGCTTTCCACCCAGACAACAGGTGAGCAACCTCTGGAAAATGACGGGCGGCAGCTCTGGAAGACGTGATATCCAGGCAGCGCCTTTCTGTCTCACACCGCTTACTTTGTTTTGCCTCCTCCTCCATTGACTGGGATGCGAATTCGAGGGTTCCGTGTCTTTTTTTCGGAGACAGTTCTCAGCAGGCAGGCCTGTTTCTCTGCCTGTCGAATGAGTCGGCCAACTGTTCAGCCCTGTGCGCGTACATATACTGCTTGATGAAGCTGCCAAGATTCCCCACTCTTTACTAGTCACAGTATGTCACTGGCAGCATTGAAAGAGATGCATGTATAGCCTCTCGGCTGATCTCAGCTTTATCCCCTTTCCATGCACGCGCAGGTTTCGGGGATTGTTTCCCAAGTGCCCCCCGCGCTTCGCTTTCCGGGGCCATTTCGTCGTACGTATAGCTCAAGCAGTAAATTTCTCTTCTTGAGGGTTCGTGGATGCATAGCACGTCCCAGCATGCCGGCCGTTAGTTCGCACGGTATTGGATATCGTGCCTAGGCCAGTTTCTTCCTAATCTACCCTAATCTATCCACCCTTAGTTTCTGACTCTGCCTGCCTCTCTATCACGTTTTTTTTTCTTTTCCTAGTTTCTCTTTTACATCAACTTCAATCGCCCTTGCCGGCCGGAAATTAATCCGGCGCAATGCGGCGGCGGGTCATGCGTCGGGTCATACAAATATGCATGGACCAATTAGAACCCGCCGCCAAACCTTAACCGGCTCAAAAATTTTGAGGGGAAAAAGAACAGCCCTCTGTTCCTTTTTCCCTCCTGGACTCAAAGCAACGACCCTAGAAGACGTTAGTTCGCCTCTCTAGACTCTCTCTAGCTGCTTGGTATAGAAAAAACGACTCCCAGACTCACAGGGAGTCCAAAGAACGGACGTTTGAGGTCTGACACCTGAAGAGGCCAAAGTGGCCTTCCTGCACTCAGAAGTTCAAAAAGGGCTGTGGTACATTAATGATGATAAAATGCATACCAACATGCTCCATCTGGTCCAAGTAAGTTAGTTCCAACAGGAGATAAGGAATGGTTGATACACTGTGGACTTCAACTAACAAGTCTGCTCATGAACAGAAAGATACACTCCAGATGGCGCCCTATGTTAAATTGCTGGAAGGGCTTTTTCCTTTTTGAGTACTTTAAACCTGCAGCCATCGCACAAAGGTACTGCCCAACACTCATATGCTCCTGTCTGGAGGGAAAGAGCAGGACAGAACCACTTACCGGGGGAGCTGGAGGTCGATTAATACCCCTGAGACGCCAATTCTCCACAACAGGAAGACAAAACAATCTCGCCTTCCCACAACCAGCAGACTCACCAGGAACCTATCCCGCTGGCCTAGGAAGATGATAACAGATATAGGGCATTGGGTAAAATTGCTGGGGATCGATTCTGCAGCCTCCTGGTAGAAAGAAGGAATGTTGCTTTAGAGGCCTGGGAGGTACTTTCCTGACTGGTCCAGACTGGAGCTGCCAGACACGCCAAAGCAGATCAACTGTGCCACAAGACTTCACTCTGACACAGAGGCAAGCTATCTAGTACTAAGGGAGCAGAATTGTGCCAGTTTGACCATCGGTACTGCTCTACACAATAAGGTAGACAGGAAGGGACAAGAGGACGAAATGACCCTTCTCTGTGTGTTGGTGTGCTTTTTGAGCATTCTGAGCATAATTTCGGGATTTTGAGAGTGGCCCCGGAAAGTTTTGGCCCAAATTCTTGCACCAACGTACTCAGCGGCCTCTGGGGACCAATTTGGTGCTTTTCTGGGCCCTGGGCGCCGCCAAAATCGCGCAGACCGGCTTAACCGGCTCAAAAATTTCAGACCTTTCTAATTGGTCCATGCACATCTGTATAACCACCTTCCGCGTTGCAGGAATCACTTAACTCACTCTCAAGCAACGACTCATCAACAAACAACTCTTCTTGTCTGATTCTTTTCTCTCTTTGACCCTATAGTAAATTTTTCTAGCTTTCCGGGGTCGCTCGCACATGCATGCATACATGCATGCTACACTCATAAGCTTGCTACAATGCATAAGGGAATAAAGACCTGCGCTACTCTCTTCTCTTTGAGGATCTGCAGAATGAACTAGGTTCCAGGGTTTATCCTTACTTACTTGTTCAAGTAAGTAAGGAGAGAAGTAAAGAACCTTCTGAGAGCTTGTGGCCGCAGACTCGTAAAGGTGATGCAGCTAACCGCGGTCACTGGCTAAGCCCATCCAACTATCACTGGCCCGCTTTACCCCAAACCTACTAACTAAACGGGCCGTCTCAGAAGCGTTCTTACTCATCCTAAACTAGCATAAACAGCACGATGGTGCACTACAGATTAAAGAACATCCGTCTCGTCAGTATCTAGCCGCAACCTAGCATAAAACGCACGAGGACCGAATCTGAATCAATTTGTTGGGATCACACTCTTTCTGCTTAGTAACAGGCTAAAAAAGGGTGACTGAGAATAGAGACTAAGTCAGGTGACTAACTTTTCTACCTTTATGAATTAAATTCTGACTACTTTATGACTAAGTTGATTCCTATAACAACTTATTCCTATGCAGGCATTAACATCATATAAAGAAAGTACGTTCAGTAAGTCAGATTTGCTAAAGAGCCTAGACTTGGGCAGTTCATAATCTCTTCACATAACAGAGGAAAGCATCTGACTTGTTATGCCCTAAAATCTTAATTGCTACGTCTATCAGGACTCCATCAACAGACATAAGCTCAGTGAACCCCCCTTTCCGGAGACTGTAAGTAGACAACTCATGAAAATCAGTGTGTGGAATCGCTACACGAATGGTGTCTCCCAACGCGCATCCCCAAGTGTCTCCTTTTAATAGCTGGTCAGTCTTCCATTCAAACCCCTAAGAGCTGAAGAGAAGATATCTCTCTGGCGACTCGCCCGGTCCCAAGCCTTGAGCAGGCGCAATATTCAGGTAGTGTTCAATGATGGCCGTGATAGGTCCCCGTCTTTGCCCACCTTGGGGAGGTAGACGTATTGTCCTCTTCCATAAGGATCATTCTTTTGGCGGACAATCTGAAGTCAAAAACAGCAGCCAGGCGCAGCACTGACCTGACCTTCTTCTGACAGACTGTCCATCGGTAGTGATGGTGCCAACTCAATATCGTAGTGGTGGATCTTGTGGAGATCGCTAAACCTGCGTGCTCCGTAGAACTGTAGCACTGCCAAAAATGAGCTACGTACTGGGGCAAGGGAAGGCTTCTTCGACTATGTGGTAGCAGAGAAGGGCTAAAAACTCTGATTCAGATAAAAATTCTACCGCTGCTTGAGAAATAAACCGCAGTAGAAGTGATCAATGAGCAGTGTTCCTAGATTCAGAACAGACGGGACAAACCGGAACCTTTTGATAGACTAGGCTAGATCCGCCCCTCATATACGGGGATGCGGCATGCATAACAAAAACTTCAATCATCATTTAGATAATGAACGCTTCCCTTTTACCCCCATGTGATCCAACTGTTTTCTCCAACCCCTGAAAAAATCTTGCAGACTCAGGTCCTGAAAAGGTGGGGGGGGGAAGTTGTGAACTCGATAGTACCAGACCAGGGCTGACCGCAGTTGGTTTTCCAGCAAAGCCTTTGGGGAGGTAGGTTTGTTAGCTATAAATGCCGTAAACAGCAGTATCAATTTAAGTGGGCTATCAGCAGGAAAAAACCAGTCTCGGTGGGCATGTTTGATAGAGTTGATGGTGGACAGACTAGTGGATAGATAACGCATTTTGGTTCCTACTACGAGTGCTTCTTTACAGATGTGCAGCAATGCAGGGATCAAATGTGTCAATTCGGCTGGGACGGATACTAACACTGGGTCCGAGTCACATAAGAGAAGGGGATGTGTGACCCCTGCCATGCTGTGACAATGTGCTCAAGCCGACTCGGATAGTACAACGTCACAGGGTGTCTGCATAAAATAATTAAAATTAAAATCGGTTGGAACTGTTACACTTGGTAACTGACATTTGACCGACGCGTACATGCACGGACGCAGACGGACGTAAAATGTGAGTAAATTCATTACCTTAGGAATGTGTACGCCTAACGCTTGTCGGAGACAATGAGATACGCCAAGGCAATAGACGCGTAGATATGGAAAGGGCTAGTGTTAGACATCTACGTAAAGTTACGTTTACTGCCTTCCTACAATATCTAGCGGCAACTTTAACTCTTATCTGATAGCTACTCGTCTGTAACCAACGCCTGTCATCTTATGTACTTATACCATGCCCTGTCTATCGATTAAAAGACTACTGGAAGAGTGAGGCTCTAGCCACATTCGAGATGGAAGGTTTGACAAAAAGTAACAACGAGTAAAACCTTGTGATGAAATGTCAATGCTTACTATGAGGAAATCTGTAGTCCAATTAAGTGTACGGTCAGTACATAGAGCCCTGGTATGTGTCTTTATTTGCACACAAAGACTAACCAAGGTCCGTCAATCCTTGCCAGAATAGTGAGAGGGGAACTAAGGACTCCCAGCAGCTTAAGAGAGACCGTCCTCTCAAACATGTGAGTGCTTTGTGCAAAAGGCCAGCGCCGGACCGTCGAAGAGGATCGCTTCGGAATAAACCGTGCCCACATAGTAAAAAGTGTGCTTGAGAAGAGAAACACCTCAATACGGTGGGCAAAGGATACGGGATTATGAGCGGGCTGGGCAGTTTTGGATGCCAACCGGCGTGTCACACCTTCGTAGTATACTGGTGAGGGAAGCCAAACGGCTGGCTCATAGTGAGACAGCTGACCGAGGCTCGCCTCAGACGGGGCTTCCGACTCAGTCCCGTAAAACAGGTGAAAGAGGAACATATCCCCCCTAACTGATGGTAAAGGCACCCACTCTGCGCAACATTCCGTAATTGTCTGTTGGAGCCAATCCTTAAACGACTTGGCTAAGATGTGCTGCTCAAATAAGGGCCGGGAAGCCCGACATAGGGCATCTGCTTCCTTGTTCTGCACCTCTGGCAGGTGGATTGCGGTGATTTCTAATATATGGCGGCGGGAGAGAGAAAACAAGGCTTCGAGAATGGGGTGCATTGCGAGTGTGCGTACATACCCCCATCTCACGATGGCAACCGAACATGTGTTGTCACACTGCACGAGAATGTTGAAACCGCAAAGAGAGGGGGTGCTGCCAGGGAAGGCTGCAGAGTTCTGGCGCCGTCAAGGATCCAGTGCCACCAACACGGCACAAAGAGTTCTCTTGATTCCTTTGAATTCGCGTCAATTGGAGTGTGCTGCGGATTGAAGGGCTGACCAAACCCTAGCATAGCGAAGAGGGGTAGGGAGTGATGGATGAAAATTTAAAGAAGACCACCATCACCCAGACTTGTGGCATCGGTTCGAAGAAGAGCAATACAGAAAGGGAGGGGATGCGGGATAGTCGACATATTGTCAGGGGCCCAGATATCGAAAGTCCATCCTGGACCTACTGGGAAGAGACAACGAGACAGACCCTTCTAATTGATCAGCTTCATCCACCAACTTAAGTCAAGACCTAATGCAGAATCGGCAGAATACTCAGTAACCGGGACTGCTTGGTGATGTAGTTGGTTCCAATTTCGATATACTGTATGGGGAGCCAGGGGATCTTATCCTATCATGAGGTAGTATGGTGCTTCTTGTGACAGGATGAACAAATGGTTAAGAAAACCAACCAGCTTGGCTAGGTCGCCGAAGGTTGGGCGGGGGTCAGTGTTCGGCGAGTGGACGAACTGATGAAGGAGACGAAGCACCTTTGCTTTTTTCTTTTCTGATAAAGACAAACGAGGCATGGTACCAGCCCCTCCCATGGATACATCAACCCCCAAGATGTCCTGTGACTGAGCTGGGAGACAGAGCTTCTTGGGGTAGACTTTCCATCCCCAAATAAATTCTAGAATCACCCAGATGAGAATGAGAGCTGCTGAGCATACTGCTGCTGTGGGAGCGGCTATCATCCAATCATCTACGTAAACTAAGACAATTGGTATGCCCATCACCCTAAAAAAGGCTCGCATATGTTCCGCAAACGCCTAAAAAAGGAAAGAGGCAACCTTCAGACCAAAAGGGAGGTGACTATAAGAATAGTACCTACGTTGCTTGAAGGGGTGTCGGAAACCCAGGAATGTGCAATAAGACGGATGGATCGGAAGATGAAGAAACCCGTCCTTCAAATCTAGCTTGGCAATAAACCACTTCGGTTTGACTGACCGAAGTATGTCGTGGATTGAGACGTCCTAGGTGAACGGACTATCGGCGCATACGTCATTCAATCCTGAGGCCGAAGCATCAAAAATCATGTGGGTCTTCTCGTTCTTGAACACAACTCCTAAAGGAGTCACCAAGTGAGGTTTTACTCCATTTGGAGTTGGCATAATCTTTCCAAGCTCTTCTAGCCGATCCAGTTCTGTGCGGACTGCATCGGCGTCGTCAAAGAGGGAAAAATAATTGTCAAGGTCCTTTTGGGGTGGAATCACTCAAAGAGGGAGCTGAAAACCCTCTTTCAAGACAGACACAAACCACAAAGGGAGCCCAGCCCCCTCGGCTGCCTCTGCGAAGAGCTGGTGACCGGGCGAGTCTGGGCCAACGAAACCACACGAAGGTGTCAGTGCGGCTACCTCGGGCAGGGGGGGGACCCAAGAGGAAGTGCTCCTATCTGTTGGGAGCTAATCGGCCAGAAACTATAAGACGAAGCCCTTAACTGGTGAATCAAGAGGCAAAGATTCTGAAAAGATGGGAACATCTTCCATGAATGCCGTTAGATTGAATGTGTCCTAGAATATGTCAGGAAACTTATCTGCAATCAAGCAGAACAACCGAGTGCATGTCTAAACCATAGACTGTAAACCAGTACTTAAGGCAGACTGGTCATACTCTAAAGGAAGCGGTGAAGGAATAACACTTATCCAAACTATAAACCAAGCATCTCTGGCCTGAGTGTTAGTATAAATGCAGCCATGATTAACTATGCTATATAGGGCGTGCATATAGATCCAAACAGGCTATTAGAAAGGCGGCAACCGATCAAGTGTGTACCTTTGAGCATTAACTGGTGTGGTTATAAGTCCATAAGCACTGCTAGACTAGCTACTATAAGCTGACAGCTTGACCTAAGGCCTAGCTCGTTCGAACGCCCTAACTGTTACGAGCAATAGCGAGGCAAACAAGGTGGAACGAGACCTACATATGGATTTTGACTGCTTTAACTTTCTTTGAGACTCAGTTTTGCTCACACCACGATCAATCTGCTCTCAATCTGGCCACCCAAAAGACATCGTTCCCTATGGAATGAACAAATATCACTGCTTGATAACACAAAAATGCTTCTTCACCAATCTCGCACGTGACAAACACCCGTAAATACTCCCTCGGGCCTTACACCACAATACCCGTGTGGACGGTGCAGGATGTATGATCATTTTCCGTCACTGTCCGACACAAAAATTACCTCTCCACCTGACTTTCCCAGAGACAACTCATGTCCTCTTGAGCTGATCGTTCACACCTCTCTTTTCTTCTGTCACGATCTAATAAGGAGCTAGGGGCCAGCCTTCTTCCCACCGGTACCCCCAGCGCCACCACTGCCACCACGACCACCATGGCCGGTAGGGTAAAAATATCCCCCCTCGCCTCTGTGGCCTCTGCCCCCACCGCCTCCCCGGTTCCCTTTGCCAACTTCATGATAGAATACCTGCACATCGGGCTCTTCTTCCTGACCTCTGCCTCTGTTATGTCCTCGGCGAGGTGTACGGTTTGAACCCCCGCCAGGGTTGGAGGGCAAGAGGGCCTTGACGGCTTGGAGCGAGCGATCGGAGCAAAGCCACGTGACCTTGGCTCGCAGCTCCGCAACTTCCCCCAACACTGATTAAGCTGAGATGGTCACTGTGCAAATCTCTGAAGCAAGCACACGGGCCAGAGCTGCCCCGACGTATACATCAAGGTCTGTATAGAGGAAGTTCTCGAGTAGGGTGCCATTATATAGGCGGCGCAGCACGTGTTGAACTGCCTCCATGGCAATGCTCGTAGGCATGAACAATTCCCCCTACTCACGGTAATAATCAAGGAGATCCCGGATCAACTTGAATATGTGGTCAAGCGGTTCTATAACCGCTCTGCTGATCATACTCTCGAGTGTGTTTTCTCCTTTGGACTTGGTACGTTGCCTCGACAATAGCTTTGCATTTTTGTATACCCTCTTCAAAAGATCCGCAATCTCAGAAAGAGAGAGAGCGGCCAGTTCGTCTTGGAATTTATCGTTTTTTGTAATAAATCTAGACAGGATAACACGCAAAGCTTCATATCGGTGGTACCTCAGTGGGTTCTCATGGGTTGCTCTGGCTGCTTCTGTTTCTGTGATATAAAGGTCGGCGTTATGACGGGGCCTCCAAAGAAACAATTCGAACTGACGTACGCGGTGGAGCTCAATGCTACGCACGATAGGCTCCTGAGAAACGCTGGCCGCCCCCTCTTCCCCCCCTTCAAAATCATGATGAGCGACCTCAACTTCTTGTGCCATTTCTAGCCTCTCAAAGTTAGATGGCATAAGCCCGCCCAATGCCGGGCCCCCGCGAGCAAGGTCGGTGGAGGGCTGTGCTAAGTCGGGTGCCATGCCTGCCGTTGGAGGGGCTGCTAGCACCATGATGCTTGGCTGAGGCTGTACGAAAGGACGGGGGCTGTCTTGAGCAGGCTGAGTATAAGAGGAGCGGTTTGGGGCGCAACCGCTGGGGGTCGGTGTCTAGTGACTGTTGACGTCAAAGGAGGCCCCATCCCTGGGATAACGTACGCTTGGGTAAACATGGACTGGCCCTGCGGAATGGGTGGCTGAGGCACAGTCTGGGAGATGTGGGTAAATTAACATAGGGTTGCCTCTGGATGGCACTCACGGTACCTGATTGTATGCTGAGCCTCCTTGCCCGATGAGGGCGGCTGCCTGCTGTGTCAGCGCATTGAGAGCCAGAAAGACCTGTGACTGTCCGGCTGCCGAATCTCCAGGAGGGGAGAAAAGACGATCGGTCACTGAAATGGGAGCCACAGTCTGCTGAGCAGCCCACTGCTGCTATAGCTGTTGCTGTTGTGCAAGGACAACCTAGGGAGAGGGGATCGGATGAGGCAGACGCGCAGCGATGCGCAGTCACACCCTGAGCTACCATAGGAGCCGCAGCGGTTGCTTGCTCATGGCGGTGAATATCTTCAGTAAGGCTGATACCCGCTGCAGGACCAGTGTTGGGCAAATTGAATGAGCCAATGGCGGCCGACTGAGATGCATCTGGAGGATCAATCAGTACGACCGAGCTAGCAGACCCGGCGTCCCTTGATAACTGATGCACGGAGTTCCCTGCAGACTGGCTACCTGCCGCCTCTCTTTGTTGGGCAATCAGGGAAGTTTGAAAAGAGGAGGCAAATTCATGGAGACAGCTTCTGACTAACGCGAGATGCTCTTATGAGAATTGACTCACCTGCCCCAATCCTCGCGACAAGGATGACCCAGAGGGGTTAAGACAAGCAGGATCAAACATCGCCACGATCTCTTTTCTAAGCTGTGCGAAGTCAAGCACGCTTGACTGAGCGCTGGGGGCCAAGAGAAAACCAGGTCCTCTCCCGGTATTCCCGCTTGACGCACCAGGGTTCTGAAGCTCACCCGAATTTGAGCCCTCGTCTCTGTTTTGTCCACCCTGACCACCTCCATTCTGATTGATATCTTCACCGATTGGCTGAAGGTCTGTGGGGGGCGCGGTGGGAGAGGTGGGGCTTCCACTTCACTACCCTGTCTAGGTGCTCTTCTTGCCAGTCAGTTTGACGACCTGGCTGGCGGTGAGCCCTTGCCTTTACCACGTTTACCACCTTTTCTACCTTTTCCGCCTTTGCCTGGCTGTGACCCCTTACCACTGTTACTGGTAACGGGGACGAGCGATATATTAGCTAGGTTCAAACCGCCTGAACCATTGGCTGCACGACAGGAAAGGTGTTTTTGAAAAAATTTAAACTGATAATCTACGTCCGAGAGCAGACAACAGAGCAGAAGTAGAGGTAGAAAAATCATAGGCTAATGAACACCTGGTTGGAAGCTGTTATTCAACAACCAGCCAGCTTGCCTGCTCTCTATACAATCTGCTTTATGATCAGTCAATTGCAATGCCACTAGGTAAAGAAACTAAGGGCACAAGCAAATTCATTTTACTTAGAGAGTGACCATTTAAGTCAAATTGAATGTGAAAGCAGCCTAATAGATCTGAAAAGCTAGCTGGGCATACAGACAGCACAAGACCGGGCGCTCATTCAGCTATACAGAAAAAAAGGGGCCACCTGCCAGATACGCTAGGCATGGTTAACTCAACAGCCTCTTGCTACTCCTGCCATCAGTTGAAGCGAGATGACAAATCAATTAATCAAACGGTCATATTACCAAGCGCAGCAGGGCTGGAATGATAGCCTCACAACCTCAAACATGATGGGCTCAATCAACGTCTATCGATCGAAAACATGCCGGGAACGAACGCATGCATGCATACAATTAATCGGATCAATTGTTGTGTCGGTCACATACACTGTATAGCTTAATTCCTTAATTCCAGATCGATATTCAATACTGTCAGTGTATCACTTGGTATGCGTTTGTTGTCTGGCTAAGGAAGTCGAAGGCTGTATCAGAGGAGTTGAAGCAGGGAAGTTCAAGGCTGTGCCAGGGTTTGTGCTTGCCGTAGTCACATATATACATATCAGACCACGTCAGACAGCGTTCAACTGATGAGCTACCAGAAAGTTTGGATTCTAGGTCCAGATAGTCGTACCGAAGTGCTGGTTCCGAGGTCAATCCCAGAAAATACGGTCCTTGACTAAGACAAATCTATCCCGAACGGTCTCCAACAGTAAAACGGTCTCTAAAACAACCATACCTCTCAAGCTTTTTTAGGCAGTAAACAATATTTAAAAGCTTAAAACAAAGAGTTTTAAGCGATCAAACAGTACGATTTCCTGTTTTTAAATTAATTGGGTTTAGTGAGAGAAAAAAATATATTGTATTTGACCGCGCGGCGTGCGTGTTTCGTGTGTCAACGCACGCGCCTGTCATGCATGCAATTAAGGCGGCAGCGGGGAGCACCGGAATTAAGGCGGCTTTGCTGAGGAGCTGGGGTTGCTTTCGCCATTCTTCCGGTGAGTCTGCAGTTCCGTGAGTCCATGTAAAAACAGGACTAGACCGACTCCAACACTAATTCCGACTCCAAAATTTTTTTAAATATACAAACAGTTTAAACTAGTTTAAACATATTTAAAATCGTTTAAGTGTATCTTTAGCGATTCTTTTATTGTTTTTAAAGGTTTTAAATTAGAGCCCAGAGTGTATGAGAGTGAAGGTTGGAAGTGTTGTAGCACAGTGGCAGGCCGGCCGGCGGGTCTGCATGCATGCCGCGCATGGTATGCAGTGCCGCGCCGTATGTACGTGCGTCTGTGCCGCGGCCTGCCCCAACCGGCCCACGCGGGCTGCCACGCTTGACTGATACACGCATCCCAATCCGAATATTCGGCTGTACGGTAGAAATCCGATTATATGCTTTTGCAGGCCGAGGCATTTGTCAGAAAGCAAGGAAGAAATTAAAAGATCCCGCTTCATTCCTTTCAGTTATAGCTCCACGTTGCTATGCAGATTTTCTATAGAGTGCACTTGTTGTGGGCCTGTCGCTGGGGATCGTGCGCTGGTGCTGTAGTGTGGCTACACTTTTGAGGTAGGCTGAGCTTTGCTGTCTCCTTTTAAACAACACTTTATATGGGCAAGGGGCAAGGGGTTTTAATTGTTATGTCAGAAAGACCTGGGTTGATGCATCTGTTTACCCTTTTTCCTTCCTCTTCATACGGTATGGATGCAGGAGTTTGGAGCTCTCGCTTGCCTCTGGTGTGCGGAAGGAGTTGCGTTCGTCTCGTCTCTTTGGTCAGTTAGGGGTTGGGCATCTCTGGGTACAACGCAGCTTCAGTCGGTCAACTCATGTCAGGGAATGATCCACATGGGTTCCTCTATTCACCCATCCTTCTTTTTACTCT
>JAHBMJ010000156.1:38972-55155 GCA_018398765.1 Chromera velia | reverse complement strand
TGTTCGAAACCTGGCTTTGGTAACCAGATTGTAAGCAGAATACGGGGCTAGAACTCTCAACGCTAACGATGTGCATTCAGAGTTCATAGACTATAAGAGTTTGACCTAGAGAGGTTCGTACATTGTTCCTTCGATCAAGCCAGTCCAACGATCGTTAGCGATCGTTAGCTAATTCGAATGCATGCAGATCGATGTCACTTTATTCAGTCCTGCACCAAGCCACACTTATTGAAGTCCACGCGCGCATCGACGCGGCGCCGCCGGCCTCGCGGCTCCGCCACTCCGCGGGTCCGTCGCGTACTCGCCGCTCGTAGCCTGCCTACATACTACATTGATTTTTTCTTTTATGTATATATATATTGGTAGTACATTCGGTACAACAACAGTTATTTTTTCTGCAACACTCATTGTAACATGTAAACAACATGCTAGACGACATCATTGTTGATATGCACCTTAACAACACTTGAATAACCTAGTGAACAACAGTTGTTTATCAACTTGAACAAATATAAAAAAAAGTCTATATGCTATGCTATGCTATATATATAAAAAAATGTTCCAATATATCTTTTTATAGTGCGGAGCCTAGTTCCAGTGTGTCATTTTACTGGGGCCACGGCATGTCCCGTTCAGACTGACCGAGCGATGGAGTGGCCACGGCGTGCATGAATCAGCCACCAAATTGATTGAGAGCAAATCTGTTGATATAGATTGAAATGAGCAAGTCAGTAGTGGAACAAAGGCACAAGACCGGACTGTCATACTTATCTCTCAGCGACAGGGCGTGAGCTAGCCGTTCACGAGCGCTAGAGCTATAGTATCCACTTTACCAGTATCAGTTACTAGGTCAGTTAAGTTCTCAGCCAACCAGCCTTGAAGCCTAGTAACATGCAGTCTAAGTAACTCATCCCTCATGCCAGCCAATTTTAAAGTCTTTCACACTCGGTACTGCCGATCGATAGAGGGATAGATGGGCAAACGATATGCATACCAGTCTAGATACTACTGTGTTGCCCTTTTCTAGGCCGGGCAGGCCCTTTCATACAATTCTGCGTGCTACTGCGTACTCAGGCTGCACCAAATGCAGTCAAGATGTTCTTGTCGCAGTCTAAGAGGTCCACTCTCACCTTTTCTCTCTCGCCAACGACCCCTCTTCGATCCGCCTTGGAACGTCCATGTACATTCAACCTCACTGCAGACGACAGCACTGTTCCCAAGGGTACACATATGTGCATGCACACGCAGAAGTTTTTTGTTGAATGCATATTTCGTGAACAGAACAGACCCGTCTGCTGGACCAACGCTCTTCTAGTCGACTTTTCTCAGGCTGTGTGGGCTGTTCTTTTCTCCATTCACTAAGAGAGGCAGGCAGACACTGGTAGCGAGAAGCTTCGAGGCAGTCCCCATCGAGGCCTCCAGGTTTTGGTTGATGGAAGGAAGGAAGGAAGGCTGTGCCGCGCCCTCCCTCACCTTTTGGTACAGAAGAGAGCGATGTCAAAAGTGGATGATAAGAAAAAGAGGGAGGCGAATGAGTCAGAAAGAAAGACAGGCAAGCCTATCAAGGGGAAAACGGCAAATGCCGCAAAAGAACCGTGGATGGATAAGAAAAAATGTGTGGAGGGAGGAAACAACCGATTGATGCGTCGCTCGATCGGTCAACGCAGAAAGTGGACTGACGGATGCATGAATGAATGAATGACTGATTGAATGAAAATGCAGGAAGGAAGGAAAGGAAGGAAGGAACGGTCACTCCCATACCCTCTCTCTTCGCATGAGGGAACAGAGAGGACGCTTCCCTCTCTCTCTCTTCAGCCACACACATCTCCCTCTCCTCTTTTCTCACAAACAAGAGAGAGAAAGTCTAGACGGGTTGCGCCTCGAACATCAGCCAAGGTGCATCGATCACTCCTCTCATTCGACTTCGAGGTCCTCTCCCATGCACCAGTTGTCCTCCTCTTCCTCCTCTTCCTCTTCCTCCATTTCCTTCTCCCTGAGGGCCTTGAGGTAGAGTCTTCTCGCCCTTTCCCTCTCTCTCCTTGCCTGTGCCTCCTTCCTCTTGTACGCATTCCTGAGCCTGTCTCTGGCTCTGTTCTTCTCTTTCTGTGCCTCAGTGCGAAGCTCTGCAACGGCACAACAAAAAGAAAACGGCAGATGGGTGCATAAAAAATGAGAACGTGAAGCAAAGACGCAACAAGCGGACTTATGAAGATCCGCGGAGCAAGAGAAAGAAGGGATGAGTTCAGATCGACCCCTGCACTAGACAATAGTCTGACGAAAAAACGGGAGCCAAAAAAAATCTCTCAGGGAGGAACGGAGGCAAAACCCTCGCCTCGGCCCCGGAAAAAATTTCGAGGGCTTTTGTCATTCATCTACTTTCTTTTTTGTCTTGAATGCATGCAACAAGGAAGGACCCAGCTAGACGGACCTTTAAGGGTATCCATCGCTTTGGCACCGTAGATCTCCTCGAAGATGGGCTTCATGCAGATGCTGCATCCATGATCCAGAGAACAAATGAACAGACTCACGAGCTTACAAGATTGATCCAGACGGCATCACGTCTCTCTCTTGTTTTGTCGGGTGACTCAGACGAGGCAGACATGAACAGTCCGCACCGCCTTAATTTCCACCTCCTCTCCCGACCCAGCCAGAGCTCTCACAGACGCAAATCAGCATCCGCCGGAGGGAGGGAGAGTGCATAAGAAGACTGACTCAGACGATCACAGAGAGAAAGAAAAAAAGACAGAAGGACATCTCACGACAGAAGGAGAGGAGAAAAGCACGAATACCAGATTGTCGAGGAGGACAATCAAGTCCTCACCAAGGATGTTCGAATGCGCCTTCCTCCCTAAAAGAGCCTATTCAAAAGTTTTTGTTCAAACACGAAAGAACGAATCGAAAGAGGCAGAAAACATGGAGGAAAAAAGTACACTGCCTGACTACCTGCCTAGCTGCTTGTCAGCCAACTGGACGCACGGATGGACGGACTGACTCGACAGAGGGAGGTCTGTCTGCGCACTGGCAGGTGAAAGCCCGCGCTCCGTCAGAGACCCACGAGGGAATGCTGAAGTTCACAGCCTCCGCGAAATTGTTCCTGCATGAACAAAAGCGTCTTGTTGTTTTTTTCACGCTTTCGCTGGCTGATTGTTTGTCAACTTGACACGCAGGGTGAGAGGGATGGCGGGCGGGCGATTTCCGTAGGAATGCAAAGCAAGCCTGGCAAAAAAAAAGGGGGGGATAATGATGGGACGGCGGCCAAGAGAAATGCCAGAGGCCGCAAGAAAACAGGTGGGAGCAAGAAGGAATACTTGTCTTCAGGGACGGACAGGCGAACATCTCCTTGTATCGACTAGCTTGATGTCCTCCCTTCACAAGATGTCGAGAGAGAGAGAGAGGTCGTCAAAACTCCCATTCTTTGACGGAAGCCACAGCCACACACATTAATTGACTTACCCATGATTAAACCCAAAATGGTAACATCCCGGGAGAGTGACAATGAACTCTCCCGGTCTCTGCGTCACCGTGTTCACAGAGATCCCAGCAGCCCGAAGAACCTGCACGCACACACATCAGAAGAGAAAGAGAAAGAGGGAGAGATTATTTCTTCCTTTTTTGCCACTCTAAAGTCGCGAAGCAAAATGGCACTCCGCCCCTGCGCTCGGCATCCTCTTCCAGGCGCATCCGTTTCGGGGGAGAGGCATCACGCTCGAGGGACACGCACTCAATCACTTTTTCCTTTTGTCGGAGAGACACTCAAGCCAACAAGAAAGAAAGAAAGAAAGAGACCCTTCTATTTGGACGGAACGAAAGCAGATGAGGATGGGATGACTGACCTCAGGACGCACGATCAAAGACTTGTGCCGCAAATATTCGTGGCATCCCACAAAGCTGGAGGCAGGCAGGCAGAGAAAGGAGGAAGAAAACACACACGCAAAGGGAATAAATGGACAAGTCAAGGAAGGGGACTTTAGGCTCAGGCAAACAAGGGCGGCTGTCTCTTTCACACCCACTTTGAGTTTTCAAGAGCTAGCCCCCAGGCAGGTTTTTTCTTCCTTTGACAAGCAACAAAAGATCCCGGAGGTTGCGCAAAGCAATTTCTTATAACTTGGCCGGAGAAAGGAAAGAAAACATACGAGAAGAAGAACGAAGACTGACTGTTCGGGCATTTGGCGCCTCATGAACTCCTCCAACTTCTCTTTCTGGTGCCTTGCAACGAAGTACCAGGTCCTGTTTCAACACAGACACAGGCACACGCACACACGCAGGCACAATGAGCGAGAGAGGGAAGAAGGCAGTCAGTGCAAGAGGAAAGCCGAAAAGAAACGACTTTAAACGGGGCAAAGAAGGAATATGCAGCGGTCCTTCCCATGGTCAAGAAGGGTGGCTGTTCATTGCAGTGCAAAATCGCTCAAACAGAAACGAATCAGCTTTGACTCTTCCTTCCCGCATTTCACTCACTTGGGGGCGCCCCAGTGGAGGAAGTTGACTGACGGAAGGTCCTTATCCTGCACGAGGGGGTTGTGTATGAAACAAATGGACTTGACAGGCAGACACACGGGCGTGACGAAGGAGATCCCCAATCTCGCACAGGGAAACCAATCAAGCAGGACAGGAGAGAGGGCAAGTCAGCAGCCAAACAGTACGCTGGCCGAAAAAGAGCTTTGTCGAGCAGACGAAAAGGGACTTTTGAATAGAAAGAGGGACGGGATAGGAGGAAGAGGGCGGAAACCTTCTTCTCTTTCTGTGCAAACCAACCTCAATGTGCATGACGAAAAACGAGAAACGTGTCCCTGCAATTTGAACGCACATCAAGGTAAATAGGGAACGGAAGTGAGTTCGACTGAATTCAATCAATCTTCGTGAACTTCCTATGCACAGCTGATGCCTTTCTCTCGAGACTTTGAGACACTTAATTATGTCAGGTGTACGCTTTCCTTCTTCACTACCACTCCCCCTCAATACTCTCTATTCAAATCCTTTCTCGTCTTTCATCTTCCGCATACTGACATCAACCGACCGACCGACTGACCGAAGTAAACAAAAGGGGTGGAAACTCCTGCAATCTCCTTTCCCCCCATCCACCGGAGCAGCTTGTTTCCCCCCAGGGCGGCCAGGTTGCCTGGCGCGTTGTCGTCGAACAACGAAATCTCCTCATCAACCCCGTACAGAGGAAGCCGCACCCCGGCCTCGTTGAAGACAGGCGGAGGGGGAGGGGGGAGGCTCTCAAGGTCGTCCTCTTCTTTCTCATCCCCAGTCTTCATGGCAACATCCCCATCTCCGCTTTGTGTCTGCACGCCTAGGGGGGGGAGGCTGAAAGCGACAGAGGCACCTTCCCTCTCAGCAAAAGGGAATTGCCTCTCAGCGTCTCCAGCAGCCTGGGAGCGCATCTCCTCTCCCTCTGCATCGTCTTCTGCCTCAAACGAGACGGAACGCCACTCACCACTAACGGCCTCACTCGGGGTTGAGGGAGAAGACGGAGCAGAGTGGTAAGTGATAGGGGACATCAAAATTGGGGCAGGGGGCACATCCTCATCATTTTTCTGGACAGACTCGGATTGAGTCTCTCTGCCTGCGCTGCGCTGCTCTTCCCTCCCACTCAGATTTGTTTCAACAAAAAGATGCAGCACACCCTTCTGACCTTCCTCCTCAACACCTGAGGACGATGCAGGGGCTTCCATTGGAAGTGAGTCATGGGGGGGCAAGACCGATCCACTCTCCCCTCCATTCACCCTAGATGCGTGTACGGCATTGGCATCGGTCCTTTCCTCCCCCTCTTTCTGCTGAACCTGACCCTCAGCTGAGGCTGGCGGGGGCAGAATGTTTAGCGGTGTGCTGTCAGACTGGGGAGAAGGATTAGGAACAAGGCACTCACCCTCTATCATGCTAGCGAAAGGAGCTGGAGGAAGGGGAGGCGCACAGTCGTCCTCAAGTCCTCTTCTCCCCTTTTCCTCTTGTTGGGCCTGCGCCTGCGCAGATTCTTCCTCTTCTTCTTTCTTTTCGTCTCCCTCCTTTTCACTCTTCCCTTCACTCACACACACTTCGGCTTCCGCCGCAGCTGCCGTCGGCTGTTCGGGTGGGGCGGCGGAAGGAGAGACGGGCGACGTCGCTGCTCCCGCAATCCCCTCCTCAGGCACTGAAATTCCTTTCTGTTCTCCTTCTGGATTCCCTTCTGATGGGACGAGAGACGACGACAAGACAGCCCGAGTCTCTTCTTCTTCTGCTGTCTCTTTTTTTGTGGTCCAGACAGACGCAGAAGCAGCTGCAGCTCCCTGAGCAAATGTCGGGGCAGGGAAAGGGAGGGAGAAGTTCATGCCTTCCTCCTGTTGGTGTGGTTCTGTCTCAAAGACACCACGCGCGTCTCTATTCATCTCCAGGGAACTCGGGCCACTCACCCCCCCCCCATCCTCTAGCGTACCGGAGGAGGCCGGGAGGGCTCCTCCGATACCATTCAGGTCAATGGGGGGCGTGGGGGGTGTTCCGTCAAGTCGTCGGCGCTGTCTGGGGCGGTCTGTCTCTGCAACCGTTTCTGTCGGGTCCTCCCCCCCCTCTTCCTCGAGTAAGTCCATCGGATCCCCCTCTCCTGTCTGGTGAAGTGGCCTGCTTGGCTCTGTGATACAAGGGGGATCCGATTCGTCATCAACCTCTTCAAGCAAAGAGTCGCCCGCCTTCCGCTTGGACAGTCTCACGAGACCAAGACTGATGGCTGGGGAGGGCTTAGCTACAATGGGGTCTTTGTCTGTCTCTGCTTGTGCCAGCGGCTCTCCGGCTGAGAGTGGGGCTGACTCTGAAAGGGGCATGGAGGGGGGATCGGGGGGTGGTGATGTTTTTGGATTAAGAGGAGGGGGTACTGGGGCTGGTTGATCCGATGGGAATGCGGATGGCTGATGATGGGCTGAAGAAGTTGGACCAGAAAGAGAAGGGGGAGGGAGAACTGCCGAGGAGGATGCAGGGGCGGAGTGTTGCAAGATGGCTATGAAAGGGAAGGCCGACTGTGCTGGAGGAAACGAGACAGGTGCATTTATTCGTTTACTCTCTCTTGCTTCTCCTGCCTCTCTTTCCTGGCAGGCGACTGGAGAAGGAGAAGGGGGAAGACTGGACCCTTGAATAGTTTCGGCAGTAAGAGGAAGAAAGCTCCAAAACTTTTCAGCTTCTTCCTTGTCTGAGCGCCGCCCTCCGACATTCATTCCCCCCTTTTCATCCCTTTCTTCAGTGCTGCGAAGAAGATCGAGATCCCCGTTTCCCTTTTTGGTTTGCGGGGCTTTCTGCAACATCAGCGGAGCCGAAAAGCAGGTGAGGAAAAAGAAGGCTGGAACAAGAAGAGATGCACAGTCAGGCAGGAAGCCAGACGCACTTCAGAGTAAAAAAGAACAAAGGCACCGAAGGAAAAGTAGGGGGAAGGAAGGGGAGGGTATTCAAAGAGGAAGCCGAGGCCTCTCTCCTTCACTGTTTTACTCCTTCTTCTTCTTCATCTTCTTCTTCTTCCTGCCTTTGCAGCACCCTCGCTCTCGTCTTTCTAAGAAGATGCCTGACTGTCACTCTGCTCCCGGTTTTCTTGAATACCTTTTAAGCATCTTTTCTTTTTTTCCTTCTTTGTCGTTTCCTTCTTTGGTTCTTTCTTCCTTGCTTTCTTTCTTTCTTTCTTTCTTGCTTTCTTTCTTTCTTTCTTTCTTTCTTTCTTTCTTTTTTTCTTTCTTTCTTTCTTCCTTCTTTCAATTTTTTTCTTCTTCTTTCTTTCTTTCTTTTTTCTTCCTTGCTTTCTTTCTTTCAATTTTTTTCTTCTTTTTTCTTTCTTCCTTTCTTTCTTTCTTTCTTTTTTCTTCTTTCAATTTTTTTCTTCTTCTTTCTTTCTTTCTTTCTCTCTTTCTTTCTTTCGTTCTTTCTTTCTTTCTTTCTTTCTTTCTTTCTTTCGTTCGTTCGTTCGTTCGTTCGTTCGTTCTTTCTTTCTTTCTTTCTTTCTTTCGTTCGTTCGTTCGTTCGTTCGTTCGTTCTTTCTTTCTTTCTTTCTCTCTTTCTTTCTTTTTTTCATTCTTTCTTTTTTTCATTCCTTCCTTCCGTCTTTCCTTCTTTCTTTCTTTCTTACTTTCGCTCGTTCGTTCTTTCTTTCCTTGCTTGCTGTCGCTTACCGCTTTTCGGCTGTCACTCTCCTTCCTGTTCTCGGCTTCGCATTCGTCGCTTTCGGCGATTCTCAGCCATAGAGGCTGGCCCACTTTCTTCCGTGTGAAGTGCTTCTTCGGACTCCATGGAACGAACCCGTGGGGGCGGGCAGGGGGGTCCTCGGAGGCGGAAGAGGAACTTGCGGCTGCGGCAGGAACGGGAATCGAATACTCTCCTTCGGGGGTGGACTCTTGATTCTGCTGCTGCTGCTGCTGCTGCTGCTGCTGGTCTTTTTGTGGTCCCGACAGTTCACCATCAACTGTTTCGTGATGACGCTCAGATGAGTTTTGCTGAAGGTGTGCCTGACTGTCAGCCGTTTGGTTTTCTCCGGACTCGGACTCAGACCCCCGAATCTCGGGGGGCGCGTTGTTGAAACGGTAACTTTCGGTTTTGTGCGTGTCACAACCTGTCACGGAAGCGGCAGCGGAGGAAGGCAATGTCTCCAGACTTCCATTCAAAACGATAGATGAGACAGCATCCATGGGCTTTGGGGGATGATTTGGGTGCCCCTCTGTGTCAGCATCTTTGAAAGAAGAGACCGTGGTTGCAGTTGCAAAGACGGATCGAGGGATAAGACGCGAAGCTGATGAGGAGGAGATCGACTGCACTGCGGCAGAGCTCCCTTCTTCCTCGGGAAGGTCCGGGGAGTTTTCTTCTCCCCCCCCAGTTGTCGGTTCTTGCGGTGTTTCTGCTTGCTGTACTTTTCCACCCTCTCCCTTTTCGGTTTCTCCTTCTGCTTTGTCACCACCCATGGAGGAATCTGCAACAAAAACACGTCCCTTCTCTTCTGCCGCCTTCTCAGAGTGGTCCACTTTCGTTGCTTCCGGAGCTGCTTTGTCTCTGGCTTCAGTCTCTGTCTCAATTTGTGTGGCGGCCGCCTTTTCTCTCTCGGCTTTTTCGATCTCCATCTGTGCAGCTGCAACCTTTTCCCTCTCCTCTCTCTCTGCCTTCTTCTGCACAGCTTCAGCAACCTCTTCTCTCGCCTTTGTGAACAGATCACGAACGGTCCTGTGAGAAAAACAAAAAGAGAACACGAGAAGGGGGGGGGTCGATGACGCCAGCAAGGGGCTGCTTTCGCAAATCTGCTTCAAGTGGTATTTTCACGGAAGCATGCATGCAGAAATGGACCACAGGACAGAGAGCCAGAGAGGTGACTGGACGGACGGACGGATGGATGAGAACAGAGAGGTGAATGGACGAACGGACGGACGGATGGATGAGAACAGAGATGAGATCCATCTGCACCCTCGAGGGCAAGAGGGCTGGCTGCAGTGCGGGTACGAGAGCAAGGAGGGAGGGAAGGAAAGAAGGAAAACTACAAACGAATAAACGAACGAAAAAGAGAGAGAGAGAAAGACAGAGAGAAAGGCACTCACTGACCCGAATCCATCGGGTCCCCCCCCTGCAGATTCATTGCAGGCCTCAAACGCCCCCTCAAAATCGGGAACCGCAAACAGTCGTTGTCGCTTCACGTTGGACAACCGAATCTCCACAAGCTCCGCATACCCATCACGCCGTGCTACCCAGCTAGAAGGTGGGCAAATCTGCAATATCAGTAGTGGGGACACGTGTTTCTTTGAACACCAACAGTCTCTCTGCATCCTGCGGAACAGGCCTGTCCCGCTGTCGTGCGTTATCTCAGACGTACGGGGTGCAGAACAGTGGGCAAAAAATGTGAGCACTTATTGCCTCGTATCGGGTCATGCGGAGGGATCACATGCAACTGTCTTTCCTCTGCTTCTTGGGCTGACCTTCATTCCTCCGAAAGCTTTGGCCTTTTCGTTCTGTGAGAATCCCTCCACGAGATCGCTGCACAAATCAACGAACGAGTCCGCCAAGGAACGATTCGGTGCTCGAAAGCTTGGTGGCATGGGGGAAGACATACGAGAAGGCAGGCAAGATGAGATTCAGAAATTGCACGGAAAAGCGGACACGGGTCGCACAAAAAAGACCGTATGACGTGGAAAAGGAGACGTACGGCTTTTCTGAGTCCTAGATTCTCCGCTCAAAGAGATCAAATCAAGTGAAAATACGGGCACCCACCAAAAATCTCTGAGAGCTTTCTTTGAAGGACGAAACACGGGGCAATCGACTGTCGGGGGCTCGTGCCGAAGTCCTGCAGCGGCAGCCGCTTGTGCCCCTGCAGCATTACCCGGACGCCCTTCCTTTGTTTCCATTATCGAATCCAGACCCGCAAAAAAGTTCTTCAAAGATGCGCTACATCAAAATGGGAAGCAAAGAGTGAGAATCAAGCACTGCCAAAATGTGAGAACCAGGCCTTCGAGCTCATCACACTCAACTATCCAGAGATCGGAGCCACTTACGAGACGGCCCAAAAATCCCTTGGAATTTGATCCTCTTGGCTCTGAGGGCTGCGCAGCTTAAACTCATGACCGATTAATCAACCAACTTAAACACAAGGAACGTAGTCCAAACAAAATTGACCACGGTATTTGAGAAACAGGAAGCTGTGTATATACGTCGATCTCACGCCATCTCTGTTCTGTCTCACGATTTTCCTCGTGGATGTGGCGGCGCGCCATAAAGGATGAGCCGACGTACCGCCGGCCCGGGCGCGCCGCGGCGAACGTGCAGCGGCCGGCGGTTCGAACTCGGCGCGCCGCCGCACGAGTGCGCACCTGACCGCGGCCCGCCAGGCACAATTCTGCGCAAAACGGATCGCGCTATAGGTTCGCTCGAGTCCTCAATTAACGCTGCAACTTCGCAACTTCTCTAGCTGTACCCTAAACCGTCCTCTGAAGCTGTTTGTCTGATCTTGTGAGTGCATGACTTGGACCTTGCGAGTGTCTCAGTTCAAGCCTCTGTCAGTTCTCCACTGGTTGTTTAGTTGTGAGAACTACCTGCTGTGACGCGTGTGCTCGCCTGCAGACAACGAAGAATTCGAAGATGATGTCAAAGTTCATTTCAGCCGTCTCCTTCTTGGTGGCGCTCCTTGGTTGTGCCACTGCTGACACTTTCCCCAACCTGAGAAAGCTCCAGGACCGTCCTGGAGTGATCAGACAGACTCTTGAGAGAGCGATCCGTTTGGGAAACTTCCGCGTCATCTTCTCGAGATTCAATGTCCAGAGAGACCCCTTCGAGTATGTCTGCTGCGATAAGTGTGAAGAGAGATTCTCCGACGTGTCTGAGGCTGCCATCACTGCCTGTAACGAGAAGTGCAGAAGGGACTGCAAGCCTGCAGTGGAGGAGTGCAATGAGTTCGATAACAGACAGAAGGTGATGCTCATCCAGACTGCTTGCGCAGGCACCAAGTTCATCTGCGGCATTGGTGGTGTCGCAGTTCCTTCCCCCATTGGAACCTGCACTCAGAACACCCAGGAGAACTGTATGAACTTTGCAAACAACAACGTGGATCTCTGCTTGAGATCGATTACAGATGCCAACTACGGATCATGCGATGAGGCACGGTTCAAGCAGGAGTACGACTGGGTGGCTCAGTGGCCCTGCAAGTTCTTTGCCAGGGAGTAAACAGAGAAAGAGAAAAGGAGGTTACTGCTCAGGTTGCCGTCTTTTATCTCATGCTTCGGGGTCTTTACACGACTGGACGAAAGGAGTGGTGTTTCATGCTATCTTCAATCGCATGTGTGAGTGACTGAGCCGAGGCTTGGCTCCTTTGCCTCGTCGTTTAGAGGTGTGTGGTGGAGATGTAGTCTTGTTGAAGGGCGCTGAAAGGGAATGTCGGAAGGAGTTCGAGGAAGCCTTTGGCCTCCAAGGAAGAGAGGAAGGACAGAGGACACAGAAAAGACATCAAGGAGCGAAAAAAAGAACAAAGCTGCGCTGTCCCTCTTTTTTTGTCTCTGAAAATGAAATGTTGAGTTGAGAGTCGAAAGTTGGCTCACGCCACCTCTTTCCTTTCTCTTTCTGACTGCGCGTACATGCTCGTTCTCGCTGACTTGTTGCATTTGTGTGTGTTGCATAATGGCTGAGTGATTCATCACATCCGTCCCACTTTCTTTTCTCTGTTTTTCGTCCGCTCTTCCTACCTGTTCGTGTTCGATTGATTGGCCCCCAGAAACATGCAGAGGGCAGGCAGGCAGGCAGTTTGGCAGTTTTATCCTCTTGAATTGATCCGCTTGTACGTGTCCGAGGTCTCCCTTGCCGCTCTACCCGTGTGATTTTGATGTGATCCTCTGGAGTTTTGAGGTTTTTTCTGTGTACGTTCTGGTCTTTTCTATCGCTGCGCTTCTGGAGGGAAAGGAGGAAGAAAGGAAGCTCAAGGGACTGAAGCACGTTCCCATCTCGTTCGATCTGATCGATTGGAGGACGTCCAGACGAATTAAGCGAATCCTTTATGAATCCCTGCGTGGCTGGCTCAGGTGGACGAAACCATGGACGCAAAGGGAACTAAGCAAAGAGAGAAGGGCTCTTTGATCGGCTGGAACATACACCCTGCAAATGCAGAGAGAGTGCGAAAGACCCTCACATTTGTTATCAAATTATGCCTTATGTTTATATCTTATTCGTTTGAATCCAGTAGTCACTTCTTTGTTTTCCTCTATGAAACTGAGTGGGTGGAAACGCTGTTCTCTTTCTCTCTCTCTCTCTCTCTCTCTCTCTCTCTCTGTGTGTGTGTGTGTGTGTGTGTGTGCGTGCGTGCGTGCGTGTATATATATATATATATATATGTGTGTGTGTGTGTGTGTGTGTGTGTGTGTGTGTGAGTGAGTGAGTGAGTGTGTGAGTGAGTGAGTGAGTGAGTGAGTGAGTGAGTATGTGTGTGTGTGTGAGAGAGAGAGAGACAGTCAGTGAGTGAGTGAGTGATTGAGTATGTGTGTGTGAGTGTGTGAGTCTCTCTGTCTCTCTCTCTCTCTCTCTCTCTCTCTCTCTCTGTGCCACTGGCAGTGTGTGTGTGTGTATGTGTGTGTGTGTGTGTGTGTATGTATGTATGTGTGTCGAGATGTTTATAAAAATTAACACATATTCTAGCACATATTACTTTAAAAATGTAAGTAAATCAACTTAAAAAGTTTAATTTCTTGATTTTTTTTTCTATAGTCTGAGGCCTCAGCCCTAAATAATATTTTTTATGATGAAGTGTTATCACTTTTAATTTGAAGCATCGCTAGGAAGCATATCGATTACTTAATAATATTATTGCGATATATCATTTATAATAATTCAGACAGACAAACTGACATGAATGAAAACGATTGAAGACTGTCTCTGCATATACATCTATGACCAGAAACTGTGTGTCTGCTAAGTCATTTGAGGTACTGGCCTACGATGCACATGATACACGGTCACGCATGCGTAGTTGGTACTGTGGTATACCAAAAAGCAGAGTGGAGTCGCCTGCGGGCTGTCAGTTGGAATAAGTTAGGGGCGCGATATGAGTATGGGCATGCTTGATGTATGGCAGTGGGAATGAGTATCTGAGTATGGGCACGCTTGATGTATGGCAGTGGCAGCGCGCGGCGGCTATAATCAGGAGAGTGAATGATGCGCGCATATGCGTGCACCGTGCATGCCTGCATATGCATGGTTGAAGTCAATCCGTCATTTCATACGATTGTGTGTAATTCGATCATACAGCAATGCAAACTACAACAAGAACCGAATCCTTCAGTCTCTTTAAGAAGGGACCCAACGTTCGTCTATTCTGTATGAACGGTACCCCACAGGTAACTATCTATCATTCACATCATTTAAGCCAACTGTGGATATAATAAATAATAAAAAGCGGTAATTATACAATGGATGATGATGATGATGCATGTTTGTTGCACAACTTAAGCCTAGATGTATATATTTGTAGCCTTTAGTACAGCCCTTTACTAGCTTAATTATTCTATTTTATACTATCCTATATCTTATTCCAGATCTTATTGATGAGCGGTAAAGCCAGAGCAGCAAAGCCAGAGCGGCAAAGCCAGAGGCGGCAGCTTGCTGCAAGTCATTCTCAGTCTCTCTTTCTCTGTTCCTGGTGTGAGTGTAAGGCTTAGAAAGAGGAAAGCAGGCAGCTCATAAGTCGCTAACAAGCTGGAAAATGGTAACCGTCCACAGAGACTGCCTTACACCACTGAACGTCTCCTTTGCAGAAAGTTAGCCACAGCTAGTGATTGCGATCTTTCCAGATCCCCGCGCATTGGAGTCCCCCGAAGTCGTAAGGAGTCCCCTCACTTTGGCATAAGCAGCGGCACCAAAAAGGATAACCAGGAGTCAACAGCGGAAGCAGAACAACCATGAGAGATGGACTTGGACCTGATCTGACTGTCAGTGAGGAAACGCCTGCAAGCTGAGTTGGCAACACTGTATAAACTCGAAGCAGCAGTGCTTTCGTACGCTTTGGGGTGAATGTCAGCCTTTCAAGTTTCCCTCTTCTTTCAGTGCCGATCAGACAAGCCGTGCTCACGGCCACAGCCAGTTTTGAGAAGGCAAAGCATTGTAAATGAAGAAAATCAGAGGAGACGGCAAAAACTAACGGCAAAAATCTGGGGGCATAACTTGAAGAGGTTTCGGAATCCGCCTGGGGCAGGACCGTCACGGGGATTGCATAATATGCGCAGGCCTTTTTAGGCAAACTTTGAGGCCTTATGATAGTAATACACACTGTTGACAGCTCGGTATACGTACACCCAGTCAGAAAGGGGAAAAAGAAACAAAGTAGGGGGAGAGAAGGACGTCAGCAAGGAGGTAGGTCGCACGGCTCCGATCTGATGCCTCCCAAGCTAACACAACAGTTCAGACTGGAAGCCGGGGGCATGTACAGATCAGTGGACCACATTTTCGGATGAGAGTCAATCACTTCTATTGCCGGAAAGGATCATAGATTGATTGAAAATTTTGTTTTTGCGTTTCTAGGTTTCTGCATGTGTTTTCTCATATGGAGAGGACTGGCTGATCCTAGTGCCCTGACAGATTCATGTCTAATACTGGAAGTTCAGAAATGGGCCGACGGCGATAACGTATGATGATGATGATGATTGTTATAGACTCAGATCTTACAATTTTGTACACAAACATCCTAGTAACAACTTGAAATTCGAACGCTTTGGCATTCGTTTAAAACTTTGATGTAAACAAGGATGCTAGCAACGGTGTAAATTAATCGTATACATCGCATCTAGCATTAAATTGTACAACAATTATTTAGACACTGTCAGTCATTTACTTAACCTTGCTGCTTTGTCACTAGGCTGAGGGTGCTGCGGAGTTCTACTGGTAGAAGACGTGACTGACATCGTAGCTTCTATACCTGTATAAACTGATAACATCTTCGATCAGAGCATGACTACCTAAGATGACTAACATAAGATGACTAACATATACCTGTATTAGTTACTAGCTTGGATACAGCATGACTGGCATTTAGATGCAACATCTATATGTAATAGTTGCTAACGTTGTTCTATACTGCTCCGACCCTATTCGTCAGAAGGCAGCCAGAATCTATAAAAATCTCTAAGGGACCTAGTCCTAGGCAGAGACAGGACGTAAGCCCCATATAGCGTAAGAGTCTAACGTTGAGTGCTGTGTTCAGTACTGTTTGCAGGTTGATTTTCTCAAAGGGAATTGTTTTCCGAAAAGTGCAAAATTGTCGATCTGATCTTGCCAGAAGTGTTGCTTAGATTTCTTGATCTTGATTTGTTGATTGAAAGACTTTGTGTTACTTTTGAGTCTTCCAGAAAGTCTTTTGCATATGCGACAGTCCAACTTTGGTGTGATACAGGCCGCGGCTGGCTGGCTCGGCCTTGACTCACCATGATTTTATCTCGGCATGACTCGAAGGACTTTTATTTGGTTAAGGTCGAAAGACTTGATCTTAGTGTGACTTGAAAGACTTTAGCTCAGCCTTGCTGGAAGACTTTAGCTCAGCCTTGCTCACTGCATGAATTCCATACTAGAGCTTCATATGGCTTGATCGGGTATTTCTATATTGCTCGGTCGGGTATTATTCTAAGTCTAGACTTTTTAGTACTTAGGGTCTAGGTATTTTCCTTTTTCAAAGTTTGGGGTTCCACTACTAGTGACCATGTTTGATTTGATTTGATTTGATTTGATTTGA
>JAHBMJ010000156.1:0-38950 GCA_018398765.1 Chromera velia | reverse complement strand
TTTGATTTGATTTGATTTGATTTGATTTGATTTGAGGTAGGGCTTAAGCTCAAATCAAATATCCAGTCAAGGAGGACCTAATGTTTAAAAACCTATCAAATACGATCAAATATTTGATCAATGTGACTTTCAACCTCAAATATGAAGGTCCCGAAAAAACTTTTGTAAGTACCGATCCGTCACACATGCTGATTCAAATGAAAAATTTCAGAAAAACCTAAATCTTGATGGTTTGCTCTCAAAAAAAAAACGTTTTGAGCTGCACTAGAATTGACGTTTCATCCCTTTTTACTTCATGCAGAGGTAAACCGATCAGCTGAACGTTTTCCCAAACAGCTGTGTTGACTTTTCTGGTGCTCGAACATCTTTTACGGCCCCCTTTTTGAGCGTCTGCAAACATTTTACACCCCGTAAAGACATGTCACACAATCCGGCTGCTGACAGTGCTGGAGGGGGGGCCGCTCCTGCAGGGCCCGGCGGGAGGACCAATTTGAAACCAAAGGAGGCGGCCGCAGACGCAAATGCTGAGAAGGCTGGGGGGAAACTTCCCCCTCCTGAGAAAGTCATCACTCCAGGTGAGGAAGGCTACCGACCTCTCTATATTCACCTCCAACACAAGGGGCTTGTTGTCGGCCCTGGCGCGGCACAGAGGGTAGCCGAACTTACCAACTCTGGATGCTTAGCTGCCCAGAAACAGGACGGTTCCAACACCAACAGCAATAGCAAACGTGTGCGCGGTTCTCCGTCTCACCCCGTTGTCATCTCTCCGCAACCGAATAGAAGCCCAGGAGCACCCACTCCTGGAAAGCCGAAAAGCCAGAGAAAAAGCTCTCAGCAGCTCCCACCACCGATCGATTCGATTCACATTGAAGAAAGTGATCATGAAGAAGAGGAAAAGGAAGTGCCATAAAGCTGAGTGATTGTCACCTCAATTTTGGTACGTGCTCTAACTTTATCGTATCAACAAAAAGTCATATGCAATTTCAAATCTATCAATTTTACGTTCTTAATCTCTATTAGTACTAGAGTGAGTCTCAGTGACTAGTGTATATACACTGCCACACAGGCATATTTTTTTTACGGAACTGATAAGTTATAATTTTATATATATTTTTTTAAATTTTTGAAACACACATCAGAAATGTTCTGATAACTATTGTCATGAGAAAAATGATCAGAGTGACAGTAAGTCAGTGACTCAGTGAGGAACCCTAAGAGGTTAACCTCAAATCTTACCTCAAATATCAAATATTTGTCAAATCAAATCAAATCAAATCAAATATAATCAAATCAAACATGGTCACTATCCACTACTACATAACAACGTGTTGTTAGTCTTCCTAACTAGTGTATTTAACCTCTACTGACCGATGCTATGATTGATTGCTAACCTCTACCAGCCTAGGTTAACACCTTATGAAAGTTTTGTTTGCAGATCTAGTTAACCCTTTCTTGTCAAGGCTAGCTACAAGTAAGAACATGATCATCATTACGAAACAACATTTACTAATCGTAGAGAGGCCTACGACCTCTGACTGCTTCACCGTAGCGACGGCTGCAACGCCCTTTCAGGCGTTCTTCAGCTTCTTCAAGAGGCTAGTCAGGAGGGGATTCAGAACAACCGAGCCGACAAACGTGCAGGCACATTATGCTGCACGTAGTAGCTAGCATTAAGTGCTGACATAGACGTGTAGCAGCTAGCATTAAGTGTTGATATAGATATATAGTAGCTAGTACTAAGTGCTAGTTGACATAGACATGTAGAAACTAGCACTAAGTGCTGACATAGACATGTAGAAGCTAGCAATGCCTAGCATTAAGTACTGACATAGATATGTAGAAGCCAGGACTCTATCGTGGCACCTTTTGCTCGGGTTTGCTAACCAGAACTAGTAGAAGTTATATCAGTCTACAGACGATGCTAAGAATAAGTCAGTAACTTAGACACGTAGAAGTTTGCCTTTTTTGTGAGTTGTGCTCAGGATAGGCTGACTGCCTCTCTTGGTACTAAGAGGTTAACCATAGTTTGTGAACAAAACGATAAAGAGGCTAGTAACTTATACTGGTAGAACTCCGCAGCAGTGGCGGCAGCACTCGCGGCACCCTCAGTCAGTGACATAACAGATAGTGTGAATAGAAGAACGGGGATTCTAAAGATAAAGCCTATAGGATAAAGCTTAGGATAAAACATTTCATCTTTGTACAAAGTGACATCAAAATTCGATTAGAAACGTCAACAGTCGACTTAAAGCCGAGTCAAAGGTTGATTTCAAAGAAGTTTCAAGTTTGGATCGAAGAACAAAGAACATTACACCTTTGTTGATTTCTAGGTTGATTTCGAACGAAACAACTTGAAAGACAGAGCATGACACCTTGATTTGCAGGAAATCTGATAAAATAAATACCTGACACAATGTTGCGCTCAGTCCAATTGATGCACTCGCTGTGCAGCTCAATCTATTGATCCAGCAAGGGATCCATCAGCGAAAGATGTGAATCGCACCTCCCACTGCGTACACACGTACACACTGTAGCGTAACACACGTACTGTAAACGACACACACTCCCACGTACACACTGTAGCGTAACACACGTACTGTAAACGATCTTCTCCGCATCCGTGCAAGTGCATGCGAGGTGGAAAGCGGCGAAGTCTCACGTGCATGCAAAGTGTCGTTTCAGCGTTATGGAACGAGAAGCCATGCAAGAAGAGAGAAAACGGCTTCGCGTCCTTCTTTCACTTAATTGTCAACTCCAATTCCTCTCTCCCTCTGCGCATTCCTCTCTCTCGCCTCGTCCCACGGCAGCAACAACGCACCACTCATGTAGCCCTGACCAACGACTCACGTCTTGCACATGCGCTCTCTCCAGGCAGGCTTCCTTCAGTGTTGGAGGGCAGAGACGCATCGCATCTTACTCAGAACTTCGCGCATGACTCAGTGGATGAATGAACGATTCTTCATTTATTCACTCACTCACACACCGAGCAGAGCAGAGCGGCGCCCTCTCTTCTTGTCCCTCCTTTTTTCTGTTCATTCACGAACCCTCCCTTGAAACAGCAGTGTGAGTCAAAAGCAACAGCATCAAACAAAAAAACGACACGACATAAATCAACCCGAAGAGATCGATTTGCCTTTCGGGGTCCATTTGTTCTTCTTCTGTCCTTGAGGAGACGGTCCCTCGAGTCTCTCTGCGAGGGCCTTCAACAAATTGAATACAATCGGACTCCGTTCAAAGGTATCTGTAATAGGGACGGCCTCCGTAGATCCCCCCAGTCACTGCCCCTGTGGTTGCACCCTCAGCAGCTCCTGCAGGAATAATTCCAACAGATCAAGAGTGAGATTGAAGAGCCATAGAAGCATGGAGAAAAAATCAATCGACTGCTGTCCGGCTGTCTGACTGACTGAGAGTCGGAAGGAAACGGACGAACGACCGTGCAGAAGTGTACTTCAGGGATTATCAGATTGTCAGTCTGTTTGCCTGATTGTGTGCGATAAAAAAACAGAAGCAACAGTGATTTACAGACATGCAGTCAAGATCACCGTACGTACCGGTGCCACAGGTGCCATCCCAAATCGCTCCAGCAACACATCCGCGAAGGGCCCCTCTGGCAGACCCTCGAACAGCGCCCCCCACCGTAGTGTATGATCGTCGACCAGCACGTGCACCGGCAATGCCGCCAGCAACACCGGGCCACCACTCCAGACGGCGGTGGCTACCAGTAGAGGCATCAGCAGCGGAAGAAGAGGCAGGGGCAGGGGAAGGGGACGAGGAGCCCCGCAAGGCCCCCCTCTGCTGTCCTGCCTGGGCATCCACATGGGCTTCTTCGGCCTGCTGCTGATGTCCTTCTCCCTGCTGCGGTGTGTGGGGTGCGATGTTGTCGATGGAGAAGGTGATGGCATCGTTCTCGTTCTCGCTCGACTGGGAGATGAACCCTCTGGATGACCTCTCTCCTGTCTGCACGTTTGTGGCAGAGTTCCAACAGACCCTGTAGGCAGTCTCGGAAGCAGCCAGCATGTGGTTGAGGATGGCCGGCACTGTCATCTGCATATACTCGGAGTCGGCCTGCTCGGTGCAAGCGGGGGAGGAGGTGTCAGACGCTCCAGTGGAAGTCGGCATCTGTTGGCTGCTGACGCTGGAGACGGCAGTGACTTGGTCGTTGACGACAGTGAGCTTCTTGGGGCAGTACTGAGTTCCGTCCTTCTCGTATCTGCAAGAGGGGATGTGGCAGCGCGAAGTGTTCGAGAGAGAAGAATGAAGGGCAAAGGGCAGAGGAGAAGAAGGAAAGAACCAACGTGGCGGAACATGGGAGGAAAGCAAATAGAAAGTGGTGCGGAGGCAAGTTGCCGAGGATGGCTAACAGGACGAGGACGAAGTAGATGGAAGGGAACGACAAGCAGGCAGGGCGGCCAGGAGACGGCAACATGTAAACCCGCTGACTGACGTGAAGACAAAAGTGTATGGCTGCCCGGCGGTTCCCTCTTCAAAGGCCTGAAGGCTCTGCATCAAGTAAGCCACCATGCTCTGACGGTTGTCTACACCTGCGCGAAGATGGGGGTAGAAGAAGGGCGAAGGCAATAATATTGTATCGATCATGCAAGCAACCGGCGAAGACGGGCAGTTGGGACACAAGAACAGAGAGGAAGGGTAACTCACCAGTTGTGCAGGAATGTTCAAGAGCAAGGTCACCGTCTCGAGCGTCAACTGTGGAAGTGGAGTACTGAGCAGCAGCAGTGCCCAAGCAGACAGATGCAATGAATTTGAAAAACTTCATGGTGTACAAAGAAGAGGTGTTCTTTCGGCGTCTCCAAAAGTAAGCTGGCTTGCTGATTGTCTCTTTTCAGTTCCGTTGACTCTGCGAAGCAGGCAAGTGACAGTAGATTGGAGTGAAAGTTCATAAAAGCTGTCTGGAAGGTATGAGAGTGTGACAGGTTGGTGTTGGAGTGGGGCGTGCAGCCGAAAGGCTGCAACATCATGCAACATTGCAGTCTTTTTGAAGTCTTTTTTGTTTTCCGCGAAGGAAGTGACGGAGCCGGGCGGTCCCGGAAAGCATGCAGTTCTCGAGACTGCCCCGGAAAAGTCCGACTTGGAGGCACTTTCATGAAATGAGTCCTGTGTGTGAGCTCCGTGCGCTCGCCCCGTCACTGTGTCCCGTGACCATGATCCGAATAATCGGCTCTATACATGCACCATGCAGTCAGACTGAGAAAAAGCGCGCAGAGCCTGGACTCGAACCAGGGACCTCTGGGTTATGAGCCCAGTACGCTGCCTCTGCGCCCCTCTGCGTTTGAAAGTGTAGTGCAGTGGGTTTTCCTTTTGTTTGTGCAGCATTCTTCAAGTGTGATTGGACTGTGACTGCAAATCATCATGCATTTTGCGGAATAGAAGGGGATACCAGGAATCGAACCTGGGCCGCATCGTTCCAAACGATGGGTGCTACCGTTACACCATATCCCCTTGGAAACGTTGGAAAGCGCGCTTCTTGCGATGATGGTGTGCTGCTCTTCAACTGTTTCGTAGTCGGAAGCAGGCGAACAGGGTGCCTGTCTTACTCAACCGAGGCAACAACAGGGAGACTGAACGCAGCAACGAAACCACCTCCATGCATGCACCCGCATGCATGTCAAGTCAGGAAGCACGACGAGAGTGCGCTCGCACTACTGCGGTTCATCCTGCCCTTTTCAGGCGTGTTCTCAGACACTCCTGTCGATTCCTTTCATCCATCTCTCCCTCTTTGACCAGAATTCCAAAAGGCTTTCGAAGGCTCTCTGAAGGCGGCGGCTAAGCCTTTGCACATGTTGGTTCGCCTGAAGTGTTTTTGCTGTGCTGCCGAATGAGGTCAGCTCCTCAGATCGAACTACTCTCTGCTCACCAATGAACGCAACACATGATAGGAATCCTGGTGGCATGCTGCGAGGAAACGGGAAATCACATGCCCGACCTTAATTATCTGAACCAGCGTTCTTCATGTGGGTTGGGTTGGCCACAATCGCTCAAAGTCAAGCCCCAAAAAATCAGGCGACCTCATCGTTCTGCGGGGAGAGCAAAGCTGGGCGTAGAGAAAATCGGTGTGGAGCATCATCGTCTACGAATTTGATGAGAAGGGTGTCAGAGTGCATTTACATTTGTTTTTGGGTCTGTTTGTCTTTTTTTGCTGGTTTAACTGCGAAGCACCTTAGACCATCCCTGTTTGTTTCCTTGTGTCTTTGTTTCTTGCAGCTCACTCTGCAGGACCTTGGCGTCATCAGTCTTTCTATATCCTCTGCCTCTTCCTGCGTGTAATGAAGAATGCTTTGCATGGGTGTTTTGACTCACTTTTGAAGCAGTACATGTGTAATGTAAGTATCTCGATGTTGTCTAGCGATGTTGTACGTACGTACGGAGCTGAATACAGAAATTGACATTGTGTTGCCTGGAAATTGGGGCTTTGCAACCCAGATTGTAACTAATAACACGAATGTTATCTTAAAATTCTTGCCGCTGCACTAGCCGCTGCATCGCTGATTTAATTGGGTTGTATACAGAACTTTAACACACGATCAGTCAATTCCATGTGCACTCAGCTAAGCAATCGGCCAATTAATTCAAGAGTAATTTCCAGAGTGATTTCAACTTCAATGTACGAGATTTCTTAATAAATTATTTGACTGTGAAAGCTATACATAATGAATATATTTTTTTATATTAAAGATGAAATTATATCAGTTTGAGTAACAATTTCTATCACAACTTTCTAAACACCATGCTAAAGTTTAACACTATGCAATTCATTAATCTAAATAGATTTGTTACAAATCATAAGTAAAAACTATATCAATGGGATAACTTAAAGGGTTATACATATAATCATTATGAAAATTCATAGTAACTTTAATTTTTATAATGATTATATGTAACTAAGTTTAGCATAATGATTATAAGTGTATAATGATTATCAAATTCATAATGATTATATATATAACCCAAGATGAACAAAAAAGAAAATGAAAAACAAACTTTATGAACTTTATAAATCGACCCTGTGTTGTAAAGAAATTTTAAGCCAGAAAGTTCCATTGTTAATAGTTCATGAGATATCACAAGTTAAACATTGCATCAATGTATAATCAATATAATTTTTAATAATCATTATGTTTTTTTCATAATGAGTATCAGTGTTACAACAAGTTTGTGGAAAGAGTCATAATCATTATGAACACCTTCTAATAATTATAATTTTTATCATAATCATTATACGTTTTGCAAAATGGACTCATAATCATTATTGAGTTATCCCATAGATGTATAATCTAAGGTAAAACCCGTCTCGAAAGAAACTGTAACACATAGAATTATAGCTTTATATATAGTCACTTCATAGATTTTTTAAAAAATCGTGCATGTACGTTATTAGTTATATGTGCTTAGTAGTGCTTAGTATGAATGGTAAAAGTTTTCATAAAAGTATATAAAAGAACGGTGCCGCTGTGCCGGAATAATTGGCAGAATTCTTCACATAGTTTATTTAGTAGTTTTTACTAAGTAGTATAACCCAAAATTTGAGTATTACGGATTGCATTACGAAAGCTATATACTGCTGGCTGATAAATAATTTAAAAGCAAAATGACCATTTTGTAACCTTGCACGGCTGAAAAACGCTTTTGCCTACCATTGGTTCTCAATCTTGTCAACCCTACTCCGGTCACATTATGACTCACATACCCTCAGCGGATGTTGTAGGGACTTCGGCGAGGAGGCGAGACTCCTGTCAGAGTCCACACCCAGTCAGGAGGTTCAAATAAACGGGTCTCTCTGCCTTCTCCTGCTAATGCTAAAGGAACTGACGGGGTTTCCGCACTCGGAGGTTCGCCCGGGTGGTCAACGAACGAAGACGGCCTGAGGGCCGGACTCTGCCTCAAAGGGGTGAAAGCATTGGTCGCCATGGACGCTCGCCTCAGAGTATCGACCCGAGCGGAAGTGCACGAGAGTGAGTCTCTTGTGTGGGCAGAGTCGCGCTCAGGCTCAACAGGGAGAACCGAGAAATCCGCTGTTTTGGCAGATACTGCCACTGCTGCGGTGCTGCTCTTTGGTTGTACTGTACATTTGGGGGGGGCAGGAGACAAAGATGAGTTCTTCCTGGCAGGAAGATGATCGGAGCGCACAATGATGGATTGGGGGGACGGGTGACGGAGGTGCGCTGCATCCGATTCAATGTCACAGCTGTGTCTGCAGATCATCGAAACAAAGCACAGCTCTCGCGGTGTGGTCGCGGTGGGCGAGTGTGCAGGCACAGAAGAGAGGGGGGGTCTGGTTGCGGGTTGGATTTCGGATAGGGGAGCACCCTCAGAGTGTTTTCTTGGAGAAGCACCAACAGGACGAAACTTCTCCAGGACCTGAGGCCCGCATGCGCCATTCTCTTGTGCATCCGTCTTGTTCTGTGTCTGCAAATCTCCCGACGCGCGTGACGCGACCACCGTCTCCTTTTGCGGCCTTGGTGTCTCTACCTGCGCCTCTCCATTGACGGCCATCGTCTGATTCTTCTCGATGGAGTGATTGGGTAGGACTTTCTCGAAGGGAATAAAGCGGGTGGTGGGGGGGAGACACTGGACGGAACAGGGAGAGTGGAAGGGAGGGAGATGAATGTTTTGGACGATTGGAGGCCCCCTTTGTTTTCCAGCTCCGTCTCCTTCTGTGGAGGTGGGTGGGATGGGTGGGGAATGAAATTCCGCTTTCTCTCCCTCAAATTCAGCGTCTCTGTCAAATCCCTCGCCAGATTGATGTCTCGTGACAGGCAGCACCTGATTGTTCCCCTCTTCGTGCAACTGTATGTGATGAAATCTGGTGGTCTCTGCGGGGAGGGGATGAGAAGAGGAATTCGGTCCATTGAGGGGCTGAGTGCGTGTCTGGGGGGGTTTGCTTTCTTCGTCTCTCTGCTTCAAGTGAAATTCTCTTCTTCCTCGAGACTCCTCCTCCCGATGCGACAAGAAAGAGAGACTGTCCCATTCGTGCAGATGGCTCCCGATCTCTGTGCACTCATACGAAGCCTCCAAAATCGGCTCTGGGAAAGGGGGGGAGATCGGGAGGATCAGGGGAGAGGCAGTCGAGAAGGCGCGTGGCTCTTTTTCCCTTTCCCACCTCCTCAGTCTCGTTTGTTCCTTCTTCTGTTGAGCAGTGTCAGTGACAACATGTTGAGTACTCGTGTGCGTTCTGTCGCTTCTGTAAAGAACAGCGCAGTCGCGTGTGCATGTGTGTCCCTCGATCCAGGCGTCCTGCATGCATGCGGAGATGTTCATTCAGATTCTTATTTTACCTGCTTTTTCCTAAGTGAAGTAAGCCATCGATCTATCTGTCTTGCAGATAGCGAGAAGGAGAAAGACAGAGGGATAAAGAAAGGGAGAGACCTTCTGAGATAAGAGAAGAGAAGAGAAGAAAACAGGAAAAAAAGGGAGAAAAGAAAGAAAGGGCAAGTGAGGGACAGGGTGCCGATGCAACAGGTCGTGCAATCATGTGAGAGAAGAGAGATATCGACAGCAGCCACGAGGAAGCAGGGAAACTGAATGCAACACCGTTATTAATATGGGACCAACAAAATGTGTACACAAGAAATCATGGAAAGGAACAACAGCAGCGAGAGAACGCAACAAACACTCCACAACCCTACCGACCTGACAGGAGGTGCAGTGAGGTCGGTCTTTTTTCCTCTGGTGCCTTTCTTTTGACTCCGTCCGTCCCTGTACATTTCCTAATTGGGAAGAGGAAGAGGAATCACTGGGGCCTTTGTCTCTCCCTCTTTTGGGACGAGAGAGGGAAGGTGGTCTCTGAGGCCTATGTGAAGGCATGGATCTGGCTGATGGGGGGTGGGGCCCTTTTTTTCTTGTGCCGGATTTGTGCAGGAGCCGATGCGTAGGAGAGTCAGGTCGAACCTCTGCCTCGTAGGAGAGAGTGCTCGGACATCTGTCTCGTACCACCGTCACGTGACCATCTCCCTGTCTCTGTCCTTTCTGCCTGTGAAGATTCGCATCTGCGGAGGGGGGATGTTGTGATATTGCTTCATTATCAGGGAGGTCTGTGTCCCTTCCTAGCATTTCTCTTGACGAATGTCTGGGGGAAAGAGGGAGGGGATCTTGTGGGCATGGGGCGACACACTCTCTCTGTGGGTCTGCAGGGGCAGATGAGTTGTTCGAGTGCTGGCCTGAAGCCCTCAGGCTCTCTCTGTCTCTGCTTTTGTCGGCTGACAAAGAAGTATCAGCTCCCGTAAGCTGGAGGTGCGAAGAATGGCAGAGGGCTTCTCCGTCCTCACGCTTCGAGGGGGGCCCTGGAGAAAGGGACAAAGGGGTGGGGAGTTTGGCTTCGAGAGCCTCTCTGGATGGAAGGGGGCGGCGGTTCGAAGGTTGCCTTGTGTTTGCGTAGGCAGTCAGACTTCGCGCTCCTTTACTCTCTCTTTCTAGCCTTGTTAGGTTCAGGTGGGGTGGGTCCCTTGTTTCCTCTTTTTCTCTTCGCAAATGAGAGGGAGAGGAAGGGGATGCAGTTGAACGGACATGAAGGAGAGAAAGGGGGGCTGCAGATTGGGTTGGTAACTCGACAGGACTGTTGGGAGGGACTAGGCCTGAGCGGCTGAAGAGGACTCGCAGACCTACTGGTCGGTCGAGATCCTCTTCAAGAAGAGTGGGGACTGCAGGGGTGATCAGTTCTGTTGTCGTCTGTGTGGATGTCTCTTGAAAAGAATTTCCTGCCACAGGAGTGTACACAGGCAGGCAGAGTGAAGGGGGCGCAACGGTGCTTGCAGTCTCTCTCCGTTCTTCCACCTCACATGTCTCTGCCTTTTCTTTTTCTTCCGAGAGGCAGCCAAACTCTTTACTAGGGGAAGACACGGGCAGGGAAAAGAACTTCATGGGTGGAGGATGCAGCTTCTCGTCCATTGTGTGAGGGGCCCGGACAGCAGGATTTCTCGCAAACCCAGCAGCTCCTCTTGTGTCACCGTCCGACATTTCATTCAACCTGCTTTCGCACACCGCAGACGGCAATGTATGCAAAGGGGAGTATGAGGTCACAGTCGGGTGGTGGGGCTTCAGGTAGGTCAGTTCATCGGGATTTCTGCCGATGTTTCTTTGCACGAGTAGCTCTGAGGGTGGTTGGGGAGAATCCAAGTACTGCAGCCTTTTTGATCCCTTCCCTTCCCTTTCCCCTTCTCCCTCTCCCCCGCCTTCTCTCCCGAAGTTTCCGATTCCTAGGTCCTCCAAACTCAACCCGAAGGGCAGTCGCAGGTCGGAGACGTGACTGCACTCTTCGTTTCGGAAGATTTCTCTTTCAAACTGAGCCTCTGGCTTGGGTTGCTTTTTCTGTGCGCCCGGTTTTTCATTGGTGTTTGCAAGAACGGGGAAATGAACGCAAGATGGGGCAGAGAGAGAACCTGAGGTGAGACCTCGGTTCGCTGTGTGGTGCCGACACTCCTTCTCAGTCTGACACACGGGGAGTACACCAAGGGACATGCCACGGTGTGCTAAAGGGTGGGGGGAAGTCGATGCCTTGTCGTCGTTTGGGTAAGGAATCCGGTGCCTTTTGTGGTAATCTGATAAGTGGTTCTGATGCTCGAGACTTTCCATCTCTTCGTATCTGTTTTCGCAGCGGGGCGTCGCTCGGGGGAAAGAAGGGGGGGGACTGTTGGAGTGTGAGGGTTCAGGAAGGGGCTGTCCATTTTGCTGATGATTCGTGTCGGAGATGAAGTCCAACGGCGTGCGCTGGAGAGGAGTGCTTTTGAAAATGGGAAAGGAATGATCGGGTGTTGTTGTGACGTCCCAGTGCAACCTGGCCCCGTCCTTCTCGTTTCTGTCCCTGTGCATGTGCGGTTCTCGAGGTGTCTCGCAGCGACTTTCTGAGTGAAGAGACAGAAAGGTAAGAGGCGGGGAGGGGACTGCGACTGCAGATGCCGAATAAGGAATGGGAAATTGCACAGACATGGAGGGAGACGTTTTCGTCCTTGGGGGCTGGTCAAACAAGTGAATTGGACCGGATTTGCTGCGCGTGTGAAGGCTCTTTTCTCTGGAGTTTTCCTTCATATCTGCACTGTTCTTTTTCTCCCCCTCCTCCCCAGTGAGGCGTAGGAAAGGTGTCAGTTGCGGTGTCGGACATGAGTCAGGGGCGTTCAAAAGACGAGAGATGAAGCGATCCTCTTCGTCTTCTGTAGTGGAGCTGCCAAAAAAGTCGAAAATGGTAATGCAGGGCGGGATGGGGCTGCGCACCTCTCGTGGTGCAACCGTTGCAGCAACAGTGGTGTTGTCCTCCATCCCAATTCTGCTGAAGGGAGTGAGATCAGCCTCACGTGACCCATCAACTTTCCCAGAATACTCTTGTAAGGCTCTCAGAGTCGTTGTGTCACCCGGAACTGTGAAGGAGTACTCGTGCAAAAACGTTTTGGGCTCCAAACGGAATCTGCACGGAGAGAGGGAGAGAGATATATACACACGTGGATAGATTCTTACGGAACCATTTTCGTCATTTCTTTTTTACATGATCACATAAGCATAGACCTGAACGTTTATACAAATAACTCACTCCTGCGATTCTCTTGGAAAGCTTGCCACGCTTAGGCTTTTCTTAGGCATCTCGAGCATTTTTCAGAGTGTTGCTTGGGATCATGTAGAAAGGGCAGATGGAATGACAGGTTGAATCACCGAGTGCTGGTGCTACTGTTATGCTCGATAGAATTCGGATCACTAGTGTTGCTATTCTGAAAATGATGGAAAGGAACACCAATTCATACACACGTTCGGAGAAGTGCCAGGATGTACGCGTGTTGTTCAATGGATGCAAGGAATTAGTTGGCTGCCAGATGGCTGCATGCCAGGCCGGCTTGGAGACAGCCAGCCGGCACAAAATTAAAGTGCGGGCTTGAATGCATGGGCGCTTGACAGCTAGCTAGGGGCCCCGGAAAGCACAAATTCGCGGGGCACTTCCGTGAAAATTCTTTTGAGGATCTTCTTTCCGGGACCACTCGCACTTGGTAGTTCACAAAATTCGATCCATGCAACGGCCAAAATCGGGTCAGCTGCATGCATGCATTTCTTCGTCCGTACGTTTCACGTATACAGACGGTATATATATATGCATGTATGCAAAGGAATCGGGTGTTTCTCTGTCTCTACGTCGTGACTGTCTCCTCTCACAGTGTTCCCTGGACTGTTCCTTGCCAGGAGAGAAAACAATCGTACTATCTGATTCATCGACCGTCGAAATGTTCTTTGATCACGCTTATGCTCATGGCACCACTACTCTGTAATCTGTTGCACGAACAACTGTTGTCGTCACGTCAGCATGGAAACAGCTGCGGCGGAAGTGAAGGGGGGGAGGCCGAGGGGAAGTTCCTTCGCTCACCTCTTCTACAAGACTAAGCTGTGTCCATCGGTGACTGGGCGACGTGCATGTTTTGATGGCGACCGGTGCAGTTTCGCTCATAGTAAGGAGGAGCTCCGGCCACTTCCAGATCTTCGCAACACGACGCTTTGCAAGATGGTCCAGAAGGATGGAGAGTGTACCGACGAATCGTGCACCTATGCACACAGTCGCGAACAACTTCGGATTTCCTTCTCCAGCCATTTCAAGGCAAAAATGTGCAATTTCTGGAAGAGAGGTCGTTGCAAGGACGGAGGTCAGTTTCATGCATGACGGTTCGGTCAATCTCTGTGTGATAATACATACATACCTCAGTAATCAGACACATCTGTACGGTGGTCCTTCCTTTTTGCGCTCTCCTGTCAATCACTCTGCAGAATCTTGCCGTTTTGCACACAACCTGGAGGAGCTGCGTGGGATCAGACAAGTAGGCACCCTGAGGAGACCCCAAAGGTCAGTCAAAGCATGCACTCAGTAAGGAAGAGACGGCGGAAAGATGACCACATGTAACAAATAACAGAGGGAACAAAACAAGTTTCATCCGAGTGCTTAGGCCGTTGGGGTTTGGAAAAAATTCCGGCCAGTGATCAGACGGCATGCGCAAAAGACTTGCAGATCACGGAGCCAGGGCAGGCAGGCACATGCAGTGCGAAGAACGGGCGCAGAAGTTCTGTGAATGATCCGATCTCAGTGGCACAAGAGAATTACCCGACTCCACTTCTTGGTTATGGCAAGCTCAAGACTATCCTCCGTTTCATCGAACTCCTCGCTTTTGGTTAAATGTGATAAATTTGTGTGCAGACGCCAACAAGAAGGAGGGTCCCCCCTGTCGTCGGTCGCTGCCCCCCCTCGGCTGAGCGTAGTCGAGCACGACGAGGAAGCAGGTCCGGGTCCTTCGTTGAGTCTGGGAGAGGGGTTGGAAGAGCTGGAGGCACAGAGAGAGGCTTCAGTTTCTGCTGCTGCCGGTGCTGGTGTGAAACCCCGGGGGGAGGATGAGTCTCTCTCCATGGAGGGGGTTTTTGATGCCGCAGATTTTGTCCTCAGTCTCCTCAGTGCAGGGGGCAGCTCGTCAGGAGGAGCAGGGAGCGGCTCCGTCAACGTCAACGCGGAGCTTCTCATGGCAGCTGCTGCATCTGCACACTCAGGCTCTCCTCGTCATGGGGGCGCAGTGGGGCCTCTGCGTTTCCACAGACAGCAGTCGGACTGTTTCGAGGGGGAGTGGACACAGCTCGACGATGAGGGAAGTGAAAACGGAGAGGGAAGCCCGACGGTTTCCGCAGCTCCGTCTCGCATTCGGTGCTACTCCGATGCGGGGGGGGAATCTTTTTTTGCCCCTGCACACGACGTCCGTGCATCTCTTTTCGCTCTCGGAGACGCGGTGGGACGGGCAGGCCATCAAGTGCTCCCACCCGTGCACGATCTGCGCACCCCCCCCGGACTCGGACTCGGTCACACACACCTTCTCCAAGGGCAGCAGCAACCATCGACCAGCGATCCAACTGGAGGGAAGGGAACACAGTCTGTCCCTCCTCCTCCTCCCCCTCCCCCGGGCCCCCCCCCTGGGCCGGGAGCCCCTTCCCTCGTTCATCTGCCGTCAGTCGGGATCGTGGGCACGGCAGGGGGGGGATCGGCGTCTCCTGAGAAGGGCGCGGGGGGGGCCACGCACCCCCACAAGGAGCTTGTGCCTTATCCCCTCACAACTCCCCACGCTTCCACGACTGCCCACTCAGGCTCTGTAGGAATGCACCAGTCTCCCTTCAGGACCTCCCGGACAGAGTCAGAATGGACACCCTACTCTCACCCCACCGCGTCTCCACACCTCATGCCTGGATGGTCTCCCAAATCCAAACGTCACAGCGGCAAAACCCCACAAACTCCTCCTCTGCCCCCCCTTCCACCATCAGAATGCGGCACCCCCCCTCCACCTCCCCCCCCCGAGATTGAAGAGATCCACGAGGGCAGCATCAGGGGCCCTGACGGCCGATCCCTCCAGCACCATCCCCACTCATACCCCCCCCCGCACGCATACTTCGCCCCCTCATACCAACAGTTCCCCCCAATGGCCCCGCACGGCTACCCGTACCCCCACCCCCACCCTTCATGGTTCCCGCAGGTCTACGGCTACAGCCCCCCGATGCCTCATCATCACTTCGGCTTCCTTCCCCAGGATCCGAGGAGATCCATGCTCGCAGGCCATCCGCCCTTCATGCCCCCCCCTCCGCCCTACCTGCAGCAACAACAGCAGCAGCAACCCCCNCAACAGCAGCAGCAACCCCCGCCCCCTCCTCCCCCTCCCCCTCCCCCCCCCGCAGGGTCAGAGGAGACGGCTGCAGAGACCCAAACGGACAAGCGCCCCACAAGGAAAACCAGCAAAAACAAGGGGGACAGGAGCAACAAGGCGTTCCAACAGCAGCAGAAGGAGAAGGGGCAGCAACAGGGGCAGAAGGCTTCTTCCAAGAGAAGATCCTCCAAGCAGACTGAACTCTCCGCTGCTGCCGCTGCTTGGCATCCCCCTCCCTCACCCTCACCTCCCCATCAGCACTACCCCCACCCTCACCCTCACGCTCACCCGCATCCTCATCTCATGCAGCAGTACTCGGCAGCTCTGGCCCAACACCACGCTGCTGCGATGAGCCAGCACGCCCACATCCAGGCTCACCGACAAGCAATGCAGGCACAGCATCATCAGGCGGCGGTGGAGGCGTACCAGCAGAGACAGTCGGCAGCTCACGTCGACGCCGCACAGATCAGCAACCCAGCACCTGCGCCCGTTCCCACCGGCCCCGACAGAGGGACCCCCCCCTCCCCGCAGAGATGGTCTGCATTTGAGCCGGGCCAGTGGCCTCGTCACATGGCTGCCCCCCGGTTCCCCCTCCTGCTGCCCCTCCCTGTTGACGGAATGCCTCAACAACGACAGGCGGACAAGGGTCCCGCCCCTTCTCTGTCTCTTCGGGCGTCCGCTTCTTTCGAGAAGAAACGGAGAGAGACGGAGGGTATGCTGTTGAGGTTGATGTCTGAGGAGGGTGAGAGCGTCGAGGGCCCCCTGCGCATTCACGCATCAGCCCTGGAGGATATCTCGCCCTCAAACGGGAGCAGAGGGAGCAGCTCCGGAATGGGTGAGATGGCACTGCAGGTGGGACTGGCTCCTCTGGGTGAGTGTGACTGACAGAGTTACCTGCTGGTAGATGGCGGGAAGGAAAAAGGAAGTGCAATCCGGTCAAGTAATCCTGGCAAGTAAGTGGCTTGAGCAAAGTGTGAAAGTGGTAGAAAAAGAAAACAAATAACGTCTTCAACTTCTGTTTCGTCTATACAAGAAAGTGAATTATTCACCGGGGGGAGCGAGAGGTGTACACATTGAATCCAGATGTACTGGTGTGTCAGAGAACACACCTGTCAAACCATCCATCCTCTCAACTCACTGATGCTTTCGTCCCAGTGTCCCTTAGCGCTGAAGTTTTTTCGACTTTACGTCTTCTCGTTCTTCTTCTCTTTCTCTTAGTTCTTCTCTACCCCCCTCGTTGCTGCGTCATCTCAGCTTTACCCTTTCTTTTCTACCTCTCCTTTTCACTCACGAGTTTTTTTGTTGTTGTTCTTTTTCTTTTTCTTTTTCTTTGTTTGTTTCTTTCGCTCGATTGCTCACCCACGCAAAACGACCAAGTGACAATCGACTGTCTGACAAGGCCCTCTCTAGATGCATGCATGTCCTCTCACCGTCAACCGACTTCTTCTCTCTCATGCTTGTTGATGAAGACTTACAAGAGAATGAAGCAAGAGCAACAGCAGGAAGAAAGGAAGGAAGGAACAGAGGCCTGCAGACGACGCAAAGAAGGACAAGAGAAAAGAAGAGAAGATGCGCAAATCGAAATCATAAAACAAGAAGAGACCTGACCTTCATCTCTTTTCTTTTCTTCACGTCCCCTTTCGCGATCGAACTTCCCATCCTGGCGGCCTTGTCTTGAATGACAGTATTCGTTCGTTCGTTCGTTCGTTCCTTCTTGGAAGAAAACAAATAGAGAAGAAAGAATCTCTATGCTGGAGATGCTGCGCCATCTTTGGCTGAATCATTCAATCTGTGTGAGGGTATCATAAGCAGGCACAAGAAGTCAAGAGAGAGAAAAAACACAAAGAAAAACGCAAAACTTCGGCGGTCATGTCTGGTTGAAGATCTCCACTCCATTCCACTCCCACGACTGCCCCACTTGCTTGCATCTGCAAGAGACAACATAGAGCATGCATGCAAAACTGAAATGCGTCGACTGACGGACTGTGTAAAAAAAACGTAAAATGAAGAAAACATGCCCCAGATGAAATTCAAGTCTGATTTTCTTCCGTGTCAAAGACACGAACAACTGACTTTTTGAGCTAAGCACGCTTCCGCCAAAGAGCCATAGAAAGACAACACGAATGGTGAAAAAAAAGAGAAGCAGCTCAGAAAAAGCCCAAGGAAGAAAACGGAGGAGCCTGTCAGTGACGGAAAAAAGAGGGGCGAAAGAGAAAGAAAGAAAACAAAATGATCACTGCAATCGAAAAATCTGTCATAATCATCCGTTTCTTCAACAGTTGTCTTGGCGATATTTCAGCCGTCTTTCTTCTCTCGTCTTCGACCTATGCATGACTATGCAGAAAACCCCAGGCATCGCAACGCTGTATCTACACGATGCGGTGTGGACTGAAAATGAAATGAAAAAACGGATGAGACGAGAGAAGTCGAAAAGGAGTTTCCGCAGACGGAAGGAAGGAACAGACCATGCATGCGCACCTCTTGGTCAAGGGGGGTCAAACTGACGCCTTTTGATCAAGGAAGGAGGTCTGTTTCCTGCCTGGTGTTTCTCCTTTTCTTTCGTTTGAGTGCGTTCGGCTGCTTCTTTCTCAACTTAGGCTTTCGCTGGCTTTCCTGGCCTCCTTTCCTCCCTTTTTGGATTGATTCGATCGCAAAAACAAGGAAAAGTCGTGTTTGCAGCCTTTATCGATCGATCCATTTTTTTCTTTTTGTCTTCATTCGGGAGAGGGGAAGGAGCCTGTATTTCGCTTTCCTGTGTGTGTGTGTGTGTGTGTGTGTGTGTGTGTGTGGCATCATCGCTCACTCTGTCTGTCTAGCGTGTTTGGAAGGACTCTGGTCAGTCCAGCAGCTTCAGATCTGTCTCTCTTTCTTTGCTCCCATCCTCGCCTATCCGTTTCAATCCTTGTGTTCTTTCTTTCTTCCTTTCTTTTCTTTCCTGACTGGCTTCTGTGTGCATCCTTGTTCAGACCACGGCGGAAAGAAACAAGAAAGAAGGAAATGTGTGTGCGCGCATCAGTCTGTCATTTCTCCTGCCTGGGCGTGCGTTTGCCCGTCTCTCTGTATGCCCAAGAAGACTCGTTTGGCCATCTACTTTCTCTCCGTCTGTCCATTTCTTGTCAGAAAGAGAGAGACTCGATCAAGGGTGTGATGCTTGCGCAATTTCTGTGTTGTGTTGTGTGTCTGCGCGGCGGTTTTGCAGAGTATGAGCATGTGTGTGTGTGTGTGTGACTCGCTGGTCTTGACGAAAAAACAGTGCAGACAAAAAGAGGAAAAGGGGTGGAAGTGTGCGGTTGGAATTGAAGGATAGATGCAGCGCTTCGTTCGAAGAAGAACGCATCGATTCCGTGCACCTGCTGTGGTCCTGACGAAACACAGTTTTGCCTGAAGAAAGAAAGAAGCAGAAAAAAAAACGGTTTTTTGAAAATGGAACCATTTCCACCGCATGCCACTACTCACAGGGGATCGATGCATCCATCCTGCCCTCCTCTACCTCCCCTTTTCTCTTCTGCGTCTTTGCTTGTATCCGACCTACTCTGCGTGTGTCTTCATTCTGTAAAGGAGACCCGCAAGAGGCTCCGGCTGACTCAAACGTTTGTCCGCCTCTTTCGTGCATGTGGTGTGTTCTTAGCTGTGTGTAAGTACCACCAGTCAAGAGGCAAAAGACGGTCGAGTCGAGGACTGCCTCCGCAGTCACCGACTGACAGACAGTCAACTTGATGGCGATGTTCGTTCGTATTCGTTCGTTGGTCCGTTCGTTAATTGTGCGTGGAGTGATCCATTCATGTATGCCTGTGTGTCTGTCTGACACTTCACTGCTCTCGATCAATCGACCGAGCTTGCTGTGCAGTGGCTGGGGCCTAGCTACAAGGCCCAATGATCGCTGACCTGCCTACTTTGAAGTGCACTCGTCACGGTTGCTTTGATCGAACGATCATTGTGTCCTCACTGTTTTGACGTTCGTTGGCGCGCTCGCTCAATCGCTGAAAGTCGCAGCGACGCTGTGTGTCACAGAAAAGTTCTGAGAGAACAACCTATAATTGTGCTTTTAAAATGAAATTTACATGACTAATAATTGGTGCACGATGTACATATATTTTTGATTAATCTCTATATTAATCTCTTTTCACAAATGCTAAACGTATCTTTGTTTTGTAGGTGACTCGATCGGACTGTGTATATGATAAAACTTGAACGATATATTAGTTATTGTGATAGTTTACTGATATTCTACTTGTTATAATTTATATTAAATCCTAATTCTACGAGTATCAAAATTAAATACTGTAAAACTAGCCGTAAAAGAACCGGAAGCACCTCAAAAAACAAAATTGGTGCCAGGTCGATTGCATGACTCTGTTTTTATGCCTTATTTTTTGCTTAGTAGTAACTTACAAGTGTCTTAAGCATGGTCTTTAGTACTAGTTACTTAGTATAGTCTATAACCTCATAGAGTGGTATGCTAGGTGGTATGATAGAGAATTAACTAACTAGTAAGTAAACTAACTAAACAGATTTGACCTGCAGTGAATTTGACATTACCATTTAACATTAGATTTAATTAACAAGCGTTTGCAACCCCTCCTAGCTTCTCCTCCAATTGGGTATCATTGAGCGTCATGACGTTTTGTGAGCCTTGCGCTTACTAATAATATTAAATAATAGACGCGCCGCGAAGAGGCGTGGCGGCGGTCAGCATGGTGGGACGCGCGCGACAGACTGAATTGTGCCAGTGATCAAAGAGAGCGCGCGCGCACAGCAATTGGTCTGAATTATGTGTCGAGGTCGTTTAGTATCAGCATGGACGTCGGCTTTGGCTGGCAGGCAGATGTGAGCCTTACGTTTAGGCACGCCGTGAAGAGGCGTGGCAGCGGCAAGCATGACGGGACGCGCGCAACAGACTCAATTGTGCCAGTGATCAAAGAGAGCGCGCGTGTACAACAATTGGTCTGAATTATGTGTCAAGATCGTTTGGTATCAGCAGACTGACATTAAATAGCAAGACATTGACAAACTAGTCTGCTTGTTAGACTTCTTTCCTTAAGAATCCTTAAGAACCCCGTTATGCTCTAGAGCCCCGTACAAAGCTGACACACTTCATATCAAAATTTTCATATAATTAATAAAAATTAATTAGAATTGATGATATGTAAGTTTAGTCAAATGGTTTATAGCAAATTGATTTTAAGTCAAATTATGATAAAATGAAGTATGCGTGTATAATGTGCGTGACCTCCCTAAACTTAACTATCACTTGAATTTCTAGTCTTGAAAGTTTAAGCCGCATTTTTGGATAAGCTTAAAAGTCCGCGCTGCAGACGTAGATTATTTACGGTGTTTTAAAAGCTAAAGCCGCATATCTGGACGGTGTCTTGACCGTCTACATCGCAGGCATGGATGGTCTCTTCAAAAACGATGTGGCTGCAGATAGAGATTATCCTAATTATATTTTTTCAAGTGACACTTAGGTTCAGGGAGGTTACGTGCATGCATTCATACTGCATAACTGGGAATCAATTGTGTAGCATACAGTCTGAATGGAGTCATCTTTTGTCTGTTTTAAAGACTAGAGAGAGCGATATAGAGCGATAGGGGGTAGAATAGGGTAGAACTACCCATGCGTGACAGAATTTTTATTTTTATGGGGAATCAACTGAAAGTGCTCTAAGAAAGATGAAGAAAGATCAAAATCAAACACAACAAAAAAAAGCAAACCCGTTGGTAGAAGCAGATTCACTCACTGGCCATTACTAAGAGATCAGTGACTCACAGTGAGATCACTCCAGAGAGTCAGCAGAGAAGAGCTGCCAGACTGATCCGCTAAGATTCCGCTTCTGCCGCGTTCTGCGGGATTGGCTCGGTCAGGCTCACAAGGAGTTTGGGGGGCACGTATACGAGCATTGAGGTGCATGCGAACGACCCCGCGAAAAACGCTGCATACAAATTTAAAGGAGACGCCATCAATTCGATTACTCATGGATCACTCTGTCAGACGCGGTATAACTTCGAAAGTCTTCGAATTTAAGGAAACTGTTAATCCCCACCATTCCTAGCCCTTCATTCAGTGAGTGGCATTGACGCACTGCAGGCCGCGTGTTCCGTTGTGGTACGTATAGTACAATCACACATCACTTTGCCTCCGTCTACACACGGAATACCCTGGCTGCCACGGTCTTTCTTTCTTTCTTCTGGTCTTTGTGCATCATGATGGAACGAACAAGAGCTACTCTCGCCCCTGTTTGCCAAGGGCTCCAGTCCCTCACTGAAAGCCTGCTGGAGGTTGTGGAGATGATTCAGAGTATAGACTCTCTGCTGGAAACTGTCAAATTTCCTGACAAGCCCGCAGAAGATGCCGCCCCTCCCGAACCCCTGCAAGAGGACACATCCTCTGCGCTGCTTCCTCCAGAGGCTGCCGCCCTTGACAGACTCGAAAAAATAGTGGGAAAGATGAGGTTGGGGGTGAGGGGTGAGCTGAACACCATTTTGAGTCTGTATTACCGAATAGACTTAGAGCCCCTCTTTGCCCTTGATATCGGCAATGTGATTCGTTCCTTCCAAGTAGTATCGGCTGAAGTGCTGCGTGAGGCCTTCAACGCATTCATGGAGACGGGGGAGAGGGAGAAGAGAGAAGACCTTGAGCTCCTCCTGAAGGTTGGCGCGGAAGTGGACACCGTCGTTGAGGTTCCACAAGCTGCTGCAGCGGTGAGTGGTGAAGTCGAGGGGGGAGGGGGGGGATAGCAGACGCTTCAAGAGACCGCGTTGATGAGAGCAGTTGATTTTGGGAGTTTGGAGGCGGTGAAGGTCCTCGTGGAGAGAGGGGCTGGACTTGAGGTCCGTCGGGAGGGTGAAGGGAAGGAGGGAGGAAAGAGGGCCATCCACATCGCCTGCCGGGAAGGCAAACCGGCAATTGCCGAGTTCCTAGTGTGCAGCGGTACAGAATTGGAGGCAGCCACTGACATCGGAGTGACGCCTCTTTATTATGCCGCCCAAGCGGGTCTGACTGGTCTTGTCAGAATTTTGCTCAAGCGGAGTGTTGACGTGCACGCAAAGACGACAGACGACAGACAGACTTCCATCTTTGCTGCCATCAAAAACGGGAACATGGATATGGTTGAGCTGCTTCTGGACCATGGTGCAATGGTAAATGAGAGAACAGAATTCCAGGAAAGCCCTCTCTTCTATACTGCCTTTCCTTTCAATTACATCCCGAGAGATCACAGAGAGATTGCAGAGCTCCTGATTTCTCGTGGAGCCGAGATTGACGCACGGGATGTATACGGTCAAACAGTCCTGCATGTTGCAGCTCGGAACGGCGCGTTGGGTGTCCTGGAGGCCTTGTTGGCAAATGGTGCCGACATCCATGCAACAGATAATGTGGGATTTTCCGCTCTGCACTGTGTTGCACTTTTGGCAAATGAGGATTCAGAAGAGACTGGGCGTGGTTTGTTTGAGAAGAAGCTCCATATTGTAGAGCTTCTCGTTTCTAGAGGGATTGATGTGGGTGCTCTGAACGAGGAGGGGGATACGGCCCTTGACTTTGCCGAGGATGACCAGCCTGCAGATTCGCCCATGCTCGCGTTTCTTCGGGGATTAGCCCCTGCACAGGAACAACAGGAAGTCGAAGAAGAGGAGGATGCAGGGCAAGGAGAGGACTAAGAATTCGGGCTCTTGTAGTGCTAGCTAGAGTGCTAGTTGTAATGACATTGAACATCGCTATTCATAATCGGTCTAGTAATCGGTCTTAATTTTTTAAAAATGCCAATGAATACAAAAAAAATCTAAAAAACAAGTACTTTATACGTTAGGCAGTATCTTAGGCAGCTCGATCTAGAGCTAGTTCTATAGAAACAGCTAGGGGCAGCATTAATTCAAAAAAAAAAAGAGTCGATCTGCAATTAGTTGTTTGAAAATTGAACTTGAAATCAGTATACTTGGATACACTTAGACTTTAAGAGTGCTATGTGCTACTTAAGCAAAGCTAGAAAGAAGAATAAAGAAGATAGAAATTAAATAAATCACTTTTAGTTCAAAATAGTAGTAAGCAAAAGAAGGTCGTGTGCGTCGTTTGCTTTCATGCTAGGCGTGATTCCAATAGTTTTAAATTTTTAAATAAAGTGATGATACCCCCACTTTAACTATAAACTTTAAAATTTTCCTTTTAAACACTTTAAAACTACCTTGCAAAGAATGCTAGAAAAGTGATGTTTTCTTTTTGTTCTAGTTTTAACTTTTCTTCTTTAAGTGTTTTAAATTTTTCTAGAAATTTTTAATATTTTAAATTATTTACTTAAAGTGAAATCATCGTAATTTTAATGTAAATAAATATATTGGGATCACGCCTAGCTTTCATGACTTAGTGGTTAGCATACAGTACTAACAAGCAGAGGGTCATGGGTTCAATCCTCGCTATCCCTCTTTTAAATATCAAAGAAAGAAGATGTAGAACGTTAACGTCCCATATCATACAGATGTTGGCCTGTTGCAATTCGATCGAAATCCGATGAAAGACTTCTGGAAGACTTTCTGGAAGACTATAATGAAATCAGAACGATCGCCGAATCGCAAGAAATCTCCATGCTTCTGAGACAGATCGAGTCTGTCACTAGGGATCGACTTGAACTACCTCAGCGCCATCAACCCCTCAGGAGTTTTAAACCCTTGCAAGCACTCATGAGCGCCAACCCCTCTAAGTAGACCTTAATAAGAGTTACATCCTCATGGACGATTGAACCGTAAAAGACTGATCGATTGAATAGAACTTTATTAGCATGGTGCAATAACAAGGGGTGTTGCACTGTTGCATAAACGGATGGCTAAACGGATGGAAGATTAAAAGTGAGGCACACATGTTAGCACTGTTAGGAACGGATCTTAAATACAGTTTCCCCCTTAAGAGTTACCAAGAGAGTTACACGGATTACGCTACTATAGTAGAGATATTAAACGCAGTATAAGTTTGGGGTCCATGTCTGTCTATGCATATCCCCCTAAAGTTACTATACTTTAGTATCTTTGAGTCTTTCAATTCTTTCACATATGCCGTGAAGTTACTAAACTTAACTAACAGTTGTCGGTGATCATTAACCAATAATCTTACACTGCTTGAGTCTGCTTCATACTGCTTCTAGACGATATACATGCATGCATGAACTGCTCTTTGTCATTCGATCATACAAAATGCTGGTCTATATCATATCGACTATATATATACATCATAATGATTGCATGTTGGTGCATAACGATGGCTACTACAATCATAGCTATAATCATGTTACTGGTAATACTTCTACTAGTAAATAATATATGAGCTTCAAATATGAGTCAATTTAATTAAGCAAGCAATCAATCATCATCCGCCCTTCTAGCTCTAACAACAGATGAACATAGCGGGAAGGCCTTGTGTGGAAGCTATCAATCAATCAATCAATCAATCATATGCGACAGTGCTTAAGGGCACCACTAAATCACTTATATGCATACAGTAATATACTATTAGTTGCTGCAACTTGCTGGATTAGTTATCATTTATGTATTGCTAGATGTGTCGATTCATGTAGTAAAAAGAAAGAAAGAAAAAACACGCGTGCAAAGACGAAAATCAGTTAAAACTATATATTATGAAAGTGGATGAACATTCATTTTGATATTATGGAATTCATGAGTCATGCTGTCCCGTATAGGCTGTCCTAGAAGGCTTAGGATAGGCTGTCCCATGCGTAATGCCGTCAGTGGCGTGCTATTAGGACGCGCATTCAGCGCTCGTCCCCCCCCCTGCTGCTGGCAGAAGACTCATTGTCTTGCTTTTTGTCTGTCTTCAGAGAGACAGCCGTTCTGTCTGCAAGGTCAAATCTGAAGGAGAAAAGAAACTCCTCCGTCCAATCAGATCCGAAAAGAGAGGAGAAAACAGGAACGGCAGGGTCATGTTGTGCAGAGTAGGTATCGTGCAGCTGCTGCCTCTCTTGAGAGAGACTCTGTACAGGCGGAGCCGTCTCTACTTCCTCCTTACAGCCTGCGATCACTGTGTCACGGTGGGTTTGGAGGTCCTTGACCAGTTTCACGTACTCTTTCACATACGATTGGAACGCAGGCCACAGGGCTTCATCATGGTGGGACGTTGAGTTGAACCTTCCCATCAACATCTGCTTAGAGAAAAAGCTCTGAGAGTCATAAAACCTTTCTGAGGGCCTCTCTCCGAAGCTTTCTGTAAAGCGATTCCGAACAGAACGAAATCGGGAATCCACCACTCGGTCCCTATATTCCTCAGTGGGAATCAGAGGGTGGACATCGATCACTTCCAGAACTCTCTTCTCGGAAAATTTTATCAAATCAAAGCCAAAAAGCGGTGCTGGCCAACAGAATGAGGCAGATGGATTCTGATTCTGGTCTATTATTTCTTTCCCAAGTGCGCTTCCTGCTCCGTCAAACGACGGATCAACTGAAAGGTCCCAATGAGGATAGAACAGAGAATGAAAAACTTGAAGTCCCCCCCCTCCATCAATGAATGTCATTCGAATTTTTCGAAATTCTGAACTCCGAACGCACGCGTTGGCAATTCGAACCCCTCCCTTTCCTGTTCTCGTCTCTAATTCTGAATCGAGTGCTACTCTCTCCACCCCCTCAAGTGAGTCATTCAAAAAACTCCAAAGCCATTCCGCAAACGGTTTGTACGTCTTTGCCTCCTCTGTGCTAGTCGGATGAAATCTCCAGGGCAGGGGCGTCTCGAGGTCCCCCCCTCCTGATCCATCCCGTTCTTCCGATTCGGCCGTCTCCTCGCTATCCCGTCTCCCCCCTTCCCCCACTGAGAGACGCACGTGGCCAACCCCCCCTAGACGTAACGGCATCTCTCTGTCTAGGGGTTTTCTCAACCTTGATCGTCTCAGCTCACTGCATCTGCCTCGCCTTGAGCAGAGGTTGTGTGGAGAATCAACCAGGAAGGCACCCACGCCGCCCGTCTCCAAATCACAGGTTGACAGGATGCAAACAACGGACAACCGCCGCAGCCCCATACTGGACAAGCACAAAAAATTATCTGCAGAAGCCCGCACGAGCAGGTGTTTAAGACTGCCTAGCGGAGGGTAGACGGCACCTTCAACGCCTACGAACAATGTAGTGATCCGACCATGCAGCGCGTCTAGCAAGGGTTCACGAAGTGTGGACTGTTTGAGACAGAACTACAGAGGAGGCTGGAAATCCGATGTCCGAGGGACTGATAGAGGAGCTCCTGATTAGAACTCTTGTGTACAATCACGCAGGTGAGAAACAGAGTGGGACAACAAAAACGACGAAGGTATCTATCTTCCTTCCCTTGAGCACTGCAGGACGCGTCAGTCACATCGACAGGAAAGGCTGCACAGTATTGGAACGAATGTGAGCGAAGACATGCCAAGACTGCACGATAGAGAGGAGAGGACAGGAGATTGCCAAGCAGCCCCTGAATGCCCCTGACGGTCTCTCACAGCACTCGAGTATCAGCAGGACAGTCAACTGAGTCCCTGAAGCTGGAGACGGGAGACCGCGGGCTAAGTCCTTTGGCAATCGCGAGCGAGCGCGCATTACGCGCGCAAATGCCAATTTACGAACTTGTCGTCTGTGGTCCGCATGCAGCTGAAGGTCCGCAGTGTAGGATCATTGTTGGCAGCAGGTTTCAGGAGCAGCTTTACATCCTTTTATCAATCATACTGCGGTCTGCGGGTCTCTGTGCCAGCAACTGCCAGGATCAGTGTTTCCTACGTATGACCCTGCCGAATCAAGAGAGTCCTGCATGCAAAGACAGGGAGTTCTTTGACTGTTGTTGAGATCTCTCAAAGTACACTGAAAGAAACAATGGATTCTGCCCGCTCTGGTTCAGGCTCTGTGGCCTGGTACCAGGACGATGCGTTTCTTGAAGATGTGACTGCGGACATTCTGAATGATTTGGAGAAGGAAGGAGAGCGGCTGAGACCGTTGATGAGAGCAGTCGAAGATCTTCGGGAAGTGGAGAAGAATGCTGTGTTGCGAAGAGATACAACACATGAACGCAACATGGCCATACACAGAGTCCGTTCGGCTTTCAAGATGCTTTTTTGCTGTTTCACAAATGAAGAATACTGTGGACAATCACCGCTTGCCCGACCTTCCTTGCAGACACTGACTGAGTGGGCTTCAAGCAAGGAGTTCATACAGGAGGAGAAGGTTGAGTTGAATCGCCGTGAAGAAGTAAGTCGCCAAGTGCCTGTGCGTGCACGAGGCAGGAGGAAACTCCATCAGCCGGCTGGAAGCAGCAATACACACCTCAAAGTAGTCGTGAAAGGTTTTTGTTCGAAAGAATGAAATGTTTCGTTTCTGAACAACAGTACAACAACACGTTTTCATATATTAAAGATGTGCCTGGTGGGAGATCTGGATCTCTGACATTACTGGCACATACGTTTGCACACCAGCGCGGTTCCTGCTTCTTGGTGAGCCTCTGTCGTGCTTGTCTGTTATGTTTTTGCAGGCTGCAATCGAGGCAGTCGGACACGGGCTCGCTCGCTTGAAGTTCGCAAAGGAGTACCTTCGCCGAGTGGAAAGACTGAACAATGTACGTGTGCCGGCAAAACCCTCCGCCCACAATCCCCTCTCAGACCCCAAAATTTTTCCTTCTTTTCATATTTCTAGGCAGATTAAATTCGCTCTCTTGTCAGCAGCACGCAAGCGGGAAAGACAGAAATTCTGCATGCATGCAACAATCCACACTTCTTTGTTTGGATCTCTTTTTTTCTCCGCTCCCTTCCTCTCCTTTCTGCATGAACGACTGAACCCGCTTGCACCCGTGCAGACCATCAGAGCAAGACAAGAAGATGGGAGAGCTGCGGTGCGGCCTCCCGCAGAAGTCGGAGGGGAGGAGCAAGCAAGTCCTAGAGGCGAACGTCTCGCAAGACAGGCCAAGCAGGACCAGAAGGTGCGTGCGTGCGTCAGTCAGTCAGGCATCAAATGTTCCTTCGAGACAGGCCTTTTCGTTGATGCATCTATTCCAATGTTGTCCTTCCGGGCCAAATTTGGGGGCTGACCCGAGGTGTGTGATTCCATCGAGTCCCGTCCTTGCGTGTTCGTCTTTAAACATGATATGATCACGCGTGTTTGCGGGAGTACTTTTCTTCTCTCCATTCCACTCATTTAGGTCTAAAGTCCGTCTTTTGTTCTCTACCTCCATTCTTTCTTTCCCTTTCAAATCTCTTTCACTTGTCCAAGCTGTTCCTCAATCTTCCCTGCCTGCCCCATCCATCCTCCCCTGCATGCAGACCTTCACAGAGTACCTGACCAAGGCCGACTCTAGAGTCCCCCCCCTGATTCGCATGTGGAGGGAGGAGGAGGCAGTGCAGTCAGCAGGGGGGGGAGACTCCGTTGTTAGAGGCACCCAGCAGCAGGCGGAAGAGCAGCCTCAAGAGCACCCGGGGGAGGACGAATCCCTCCAGGATCAGCAGGGGGCTGCTTCAGACGAGGAGGAAGAGGAGGAGAATTCACAGACACACACACAGCAGGGTATTGCTGCCGCTGCTGCGTGTTCCCGAAGGACCAGTCAAGACTCCTGCCACCCCCTGTGGTGTCTTCCCAGCGTTGCCATCACGGGCACTCACTCATTCTCACTTGCAAGTGACACTCACGACATCATGCCTCGTCTAGCGCGTCAGGGCACAACAGAAGAAGAGGAGGGGGGGGAGGGAGAATCAGCCTGGAGGCATGAGGAAGGCTTTCTCTCCTCTCTCGAAAAGGCAGCAGTCAGATTCAATCAGGGATCTGTCATAAGATTCAGAGACGCAGGGGGGGATTCAGGGGGGGAGACAGGGGAAGGCGGAGGTGCGAGGAGAGATAGGAGAAGTGATCTGGGTCGGATGAGAAACACAAATACCAGAACCGACAGCCGCTCTAGCCACCCCCAGATTCCCCCTTTGAGAGGCCCTCTCTTCGGGTCCCGTCAATTGACTGAAGAGAGACAGCAGCTCGAGGCATCCTTCCCCTTGTCAGGCCTCACAACTGTGTGCGGCAAGGCCGCAGAGGAGCTCGCAGACGAGCGTGAACGATTTTGGGCGCAGAGGAGGAGAGAAGAAGAGGGAGAATGTGCACCCGAGAACAGAGACAGAGAGAAACCGAGCACAGCCAAAGGAGGCGGGAGAGACCGCAGAATGGACCCAAGGGCCCCGAAAGGTCCCGACATCCCGATCCGGGGTGATTCCTCTCCCCTCTCTCTTTCTGCTTCCTTCTCTGTTGCAACGACCTATAGAGGAGCGGAGAAAGAGAAACTTCCACCCCCTTCCTATCAATTTCAGCCTCAACCTCGGAACCCTGCAGGTGCACGAGTTTTCATCCCGACAGGCTCAATCGGGAAAGCAGGCCACACACCTGAGAACCCGAAGCAAGCACCTCTGCACGCCGGACACCCAATCATCCACGGGCCCCCCTTACCCCTTCGAAGACCGAACCCAAACCTTCAGTCCTTCAGACCTCCAAATACACCTATCGCCCACCCTCCCGTGCAAGCCTGGCCTCCTCCTTTCCCCGTCTCCCTGTCCGTTCCTCAGTTTCAAGAAGGGAAACCTGACCAGACAGCACCCCCCAGCCAACCCCCAGGAAGAGCTAACGGAAGTCCTCTCCCCTCAGAAACCCTAGATCATGCCTGCATGGGCTCCGTGGTGCTTCCTGAGCAGAACCTGGGGAGGTCTCTTCAGTTCGTTGCTCCCCCCCCAGAACTTCAACAACCCAGGAGGCAGCAAAGGCACCCCACCCTTGAGGGGCATGCCGGGGCCTCTTCATCTTGCATGCTTCCCAAACAGCACAGTCTCTTTGTTCGTGCTCCACCTATGCCCTGGCCTTGTCCCTCTCCCGCATCATCCACTCCCCTCCTTCACCTGTCCCCCCAAATGCCCCACCATCCCCATTTCCAGAAGTCCGTCTCTCGCCCCCGTCCTCCTCATGTTTTGAACCCCCATCCTCCCAAACTGAGCAGCCAACCAGGAACGAGGTCAGCGTCCCTCCATGCATTCCTTCCTCCGACCGCATCTTCGGAAGGGCTGAGCTTCCCCTTCTGCCCCCCCCCACGGGCTCTCTTCGGCGGGGTGCCGGGTGAGGGAAGTCATTTAAGGGATCAACCGGCAGAAAATCTGGGGGTACCCCTTCTTGCTGGGGCCTCTGTTACTGCCCTGGTCCCCTTTTCAGAGGGGGATGAGTCTCTGTCATTTCAGAATGAAGAAGGTCCTCAGGGTCACAGGGGGGAGGAAGAGCAGGTTGATAGGCTCACAGAAGTCAGAAACGATGAAAGACTCTTCATTGCAGAGATGAATCCTGATGGAGTCCAAATTTGTCAATCAGAACCAGACGAAGAAAAACCAACAGAGAGAGACATGCTCGGTGGCGTCCGGACAGAAAATCTGTGGGAGAATCGGGAGGGGGAAATTCTGAATAACGCAGCAACCTCTCAGGTCAAACTTGAGATACTCAGACAGAGTTTGTGCTCTCCCTGCCGGGCAAGGAACGCTGCTGCTACAACCGAAGAACCGCTGCACGTGAGTTTGCATGAGAATTTGTTTCTCTATGGGACGGTGTATCTTTGAATTCTTCAATACCCTTTGCAGTTCTCCCACAATATTGTAAGCACAAGACATTTACCGTATGTCTGTGTAAAACTTGCCGCCACTCTATTCTCCGCACCTTTCCGCTGCTGCCATCTGTCTCCCTCTCTTCTCCTCCCTTTTCTGCTTTGCTCCTTGATGCATTCACCTCTGTTCTCCACACCTGTCTGCAGGGCTCCAAACCCCGGACAAAATCCCGGAAAGACAAAAAAAGCGCAGCTGCCGCATCAGGCGACTTCACCGGACAGACATGCCGGAAGTGTGCTGCAAACTGCCAGGCATCTTCTTGCTCCCCCCCCCGCCCCTGGGAATCTGCCCCCCCAGGAAGAAAGAGGACCACTCACACACACAGCAGAGGGTCAACAAACAAGGAAAGAAAGGGGTGCGAAAGCCAAAGCCGACCCCTGGGCCGACTCTCAGCAGCTCCTCAGGGTTCCCCTCAGATGGCAAATCAGCAAATGAGCAGACGATCATCCGCAGCTTCTCTTTTCCATCAATCCGAACCAAGAAGGGAGTCACAGCTGTTGGTGCTTGTAGCTGGGGGGGGCACAAAGGATCAAAGAGGTGACAAAAAGAACAAGGGAACAGCATCCCTTAGCTTCTCCCCCAGCGCGTCCCCAACCGGATCCATCCCTCTGTCTACCCCCACCTCCCTCTGCACCCCCCAGACAAGCCTCCAAGACTGCCAAAGGAGACCCGCAATCACCACCGAGAGCAACAACAACACAAGAGCCAGAAAACGAGACCCCTTTTCAAAGCACAAAAACAATTCCAATTTTTCACAGCCACAACAGCGCACCACTTACCGAAAGCCCACCGCTGCCGCCTCACAGGTGCCCTCCACATCGGCTCTCAGGCCCGCCCCCCCCCAGCGTTCTCAACGGCCCACCCAGGCGTCCCTCTCTAAGTATCGAGGTCCCTCTATCAAAAAGAAGGAACCGTCCAGGCCTCTGCCCGTATCCACAAAGGGAGCGCGAAAAGGCTCCTCAGGCAAAGAAAAGAGCCCTCCACATTTGGTTCTCGACTCTCCGATCAACACCGAGACAGAGAGACAAGAAACCGACCTAGTGGATCACGAGGAGGCCTCCCAGCCTCTCGAGTTGGAAAGAGTGACAGAGGACAGAGAAGAATTTTCAGACCTTCTCTCTGCCCCTTCCGTGATTGAGGAGGAGAAAAGTCAGCAGGCCCATACAGAGGAAGAGGAAGAGGCAGAAGAGAGGAGTCTGAGGCTGTCCCCCCCTCACTCTCACAGAGACTCCAGAGAGCTCCCAGCCAATCCTGATGGAAGAGACTCCGAGAACGTCTCCCTCAAATCTCAAAATGCTCCTACTGAGGTCAGACTGTCTCCGTTCGAGGAAGACTCCAGATCTCTCCAAGATATGGGTGAGTGCCCTGGACAGACCTTGGCTGACGACGATCATGGCGGCACAGATCTCAACCTCGAATCTCATCTCAATCAGGATGATAAAGAAGACACGAGCATCATGGCACTAGCACACCCATCAGAGCAGATTGATCATTCCGACGTCGATTTTCCGTCTCCAGCACTTCATCCCCTCTCCCTCCAGTCCCCCCAAATGCTTGTTCCGAGTGAACTAGTCCCGCAAGTCTCTTCCCTCCCCCCTCCCCTTCCTACACTTCCAACCCAAAATCCCCCCACAGCTCATACCACAGAATTCCGATTCCAACATTCAAATCCCCGTCGCCCCACAGGATCGCCACGTACGGGAATGCGAAACTGCCCGCAGAGAAAGCAGCACGGGCACAGTGTCACAAACAGGCAACAGCACCTTCGCCTCTCTCCCCCCAAACACACTGCAGGAGATCACCACAGACGCGTTGTCGCGGGCCCCAAACAGGCTGTCAGTGCACGGCCCCCACACACATTCACTTGCCAGGTCCCCCTTCAGATCCACTCCCGTACCCCTTCCAGCGTCAGACGCTTCGAGCAAACACCGCCCCCGACCTCCGTTCGCTTCCTGCACGCCGCCGACGCCCCCACCCAGGGAACTTCCCGTTCCACCACTGTTGTCACAAAGACCACCGCCCCCTCAAGGGCCAGAGTGGCCGTGTCCCCCGGCCCCAGTGCTGTCTGGACACCCCGTGCTGTCACCTGCACAGGGGGCGTGACCGTACTGGGAGGTCCCCAATGCGTTCCCGTATGGGACCCGATGGCTGCACGATCTGCTACTCAGCACCCCCCCGCCTCTCTGGGTCTTCCTAGGGAACTGTCAGTGCAGTGGCTGAACGATGCCGGCAGTGGGGGAATGGGAGGAGGAGGAAGAGAATCATCAACGATGAGGTCGGGGGGGCGCCAGACGCCCAGCAGCGGGGGGGGGGGATCTGTCGGTGCATTGGCAGCCCACGGTCTGAGCGACCACCCACTCACCCAAACTCCTGCCGCCGTTGGCAGTGGTACTGTACTCTATGGTCCCCCCCTTGCTGCTGTCTCGTCAGCAAGCAGACTTGCAGAGAGTCATGGAAAGATTCGACAGAGATCAGCTGTAAGGACGACAGGGGTGCTCATGCAAGAGAGCGGCACGGTGGGTCCTCACTGTCACCCCTGCAGCGTTCCCCGAAGAGATGCTCAACCCCCTCGAATGATACCACAGTGTGGCCCCCTCGCAGCAGGACAGTCGGCTTTCTCAGAGGCCTACAAAAGAGCTGCAACCGCTCTCTCCGGAAGAAGGACAGGGGTGCGCCCGCAGGCTCTCACCCCTGCACACTCTTCCAACAGACCGTGGTCGAGGGGACTACAGGGCGCTTTCCTTCATGGCCCGTCAGGCAGGCCAGTGAAGTGACAGACAGCTGAGAGGAGAGGAAACGGAACCAAGAGAGAGCGTTTTCTTATAGACCTTTTCTGCCACAGACCCATACGACCTCCCCTTAAATGTGCAAGTTGTGCTTCAGTAATGCCTCTCTTTTCACTTTTCCTCATGCATCATTCTCCAGGCCCGTAATTGAAGTGAGCACACTGCCAAAGCACTAGACCCATGCAATGCTCTCTGCTGATGCAAGACAAATTGCCGAGGCCGAGATCAGAGGGAAGGCATTTGAAGACATTTTCGTCCTTCGTAAGCACGCGGATCAATCAAATGCCTCAAAGGGAGACAGAATGCAGCGAGGAAGTCTCAGAAGTAAACGCTGCATGGGTGCGCCGCGTCGTTTCTCTGTGCTTTTACTGCTTTCTCTCTCTCTCTCACTCTTTCATGATCTGTGTGCATCTGTGAAACAGAAATGCCGCTGGGCCCCGGGGGGGGGGGGTTGAAATACCTCTTCAGTCGTTTGTGGGCCGTGTAGTCTTTACACGGAACGTGTCCCCCCCTCCTCTCCATCTCTTTCCTCCCTGCCTGTGTCGGCTCGACCTGCCGATTTAAAAATGTATGTCTTTCTTTTCTTTTCTTTCTTTCTTTCTTTCTTTCTTTCTAGAGAGAGAGAGAGAGGACGAAAAATCTTGTGTCAGAGACCAACTTGGAGAAGGCAGAGTTCTCTGATCTAGCATGCAAGGCGATCAGAGGAACCAAACGGGGAGGGAAAAAACAGCTTATGCACTTAACACAGCGAGGCCCGATACAGTCCCGTTGCATGCGTAAGTTGGCATGAACGAACGAACGTCGAACGAACAATTGATCGATTTATCGATGAAGAAGTGTTCCAACGATCTGGAGGTCACTGTCGATGGTACGAAGCGATCAACGGCTTCCACTGAAGCTTGAACAGTTCGCACAATTCCCCTCTCCTTTGAGTGGTCGACAAATGACGTGACAATTAATTTTCCCTTGTGGGGTTGAGTCAATCGTTGCCTAGATGCTTTCGTGTCGTCGTCCCATTTGAATCATTGCAGCTTCAGTTCAGACTCGTTTTCTGGACTTTTCTCTCTTCAAGTTTCTTATGTCTGCTGAGCTACCTAGCTTGGAATGCCGGAAGCACAGCACAAATTGTGAGAACGGTCAATGATGGGGAAAAGGCTTCTTCAATCATATTTCTTGTTCAAGTCATTTTACCAATATATTTTTCAATAATTCAAATATTCATTTACATGCAAGAATATTAAGTTCATGAAAGTTTCAAATGCTTTAAAAATGAAAGCTGACATAGACCTACTATAAGTCTTAGACTACTACTATGTGTTTGACTTCAGTTTGGACTATATTATGCACCTCTGTATAGTAACATGAAATATTCACTGGCAACAATAGGTTTGTCAACTAGTTTTTCGAACCGACTTGGGATCTAAATCTCTTTTTTATGAAAAGAGGACGACGCATGTCGGGGGCGAGTAGGGTGCTTTTTGCCCCCCTGAAGCGGCATATTTCCGCAAAAAACTTGTTCTCATAATTGGTAAGGAGTTAAAAGCTGAAACTTTGTGTAAAAGGACGTTATAACGATAGAAAAAGAACTATGGAACAGATTTTTTATATCATTTCTAGAAACATAGGCTATCATATAAATTTTTTGAGTTTTATACCGTTTTTCTTACTGTTGAAAACCGTTAAAAAATGATATGACCGCAAAATCAAAAAATTTGTATGACAGCCTATGTTTCTAGAAATGATATAAAAAATCTGTTTCATAGTTCTTTTTCTATTGTTACAACGTCTTTTTACACAAAGTTTCAGCTTCTAACTCTTTACCAATTCTGAGAACGAGTTTTTTGCAGAAATGCCCCGCTTTAGGAGGGCAAAAAGCACCCTACTCGCCCCCGGTATGTTATTGAATGGTATTGCTGTGTTTTGCAGTGAGTGATCAACAGTCTGACAACAGAATATACAGACAAGTAGCGTCACAAACTAAATAATTGAGATAGTCAAGGGGCCCAGAGGTTTCGTCAGATCAGAAGTAACAAGTTATAGTGGCTAATAAAGTGAAAGTATAAGCAAGAGAATGATTAACGTGGTGAAAAGTTGAATGATCGATCGAAGTTGACTCACAGTGAATTAATAACACTGAGGGCCAACCAAGTTGGTTCGTTTCATACACACCAAAGTTGGCAAAGTCGAACAATGCTCAAGTTAATGATGAACATGCAGATTCTCTCAGTGATGTACTGTCAAGTCAAGCTAGATCGATCCAAACGCTCATAGATGATTTGCGATCACATTGCTGATTCACGCAATATTCCTGTAATATACGTGTGTACGGTGTGTTGTTATCCACTTTAATATTGTATTGCACTTACCAAATGCCGAAGAAGGCATTCGGATGGAGAGGCGTCAAGTATGAGGTCGTATGAGAGAGAGAGCTAGCAGCGAGAGCAGTAACCAGGACAGAAGGAAGAGACGAAAGACGTATAGGCCAGACCTTAGGAACAAACTTTAAGTCAATGCCCCCCAAAATTACAGATAGCCGATTAATCAGATACTATGGAACAGGAGATGAAGACTGCTAGGGACTAGTAGGGAGACCGCGTACTAATCATCTGCTACACAGTATGGTTAGGAGTAACGAAAGTAGGACGGTTACTAGGCGGCCACTACGCCACTTGGTTACCAATTTTGTGGTTATGGTAGTACTGTTCCAATGGTAGTGGTAGTAGCTAAAAACAGGCAGATTTAGCCATATTCTGAGTCAAACTTCAACTATAAAACCAATTTTAGACTAGTAAAAATCATTTTTTTTGCATTTATTAGTAGCCTGAGAAGTTTATTCTAGTAAAATTCAATGTTCATCATTTTATGACTGAACTCTAAGTAGTATATCACTATGTATAGCCTATATCATTTGAGTATAATCTTTAAATTCTAGTTTAAATTGCTAATAAGTTAAGTAGTCAGACTTTAAAATAGGTCTACTATATAGTAGCAACTGTCTTTACCAGAGTTTTTCCTTGAGTTACTATAGTAGTGGTACACGCCTTCAAGTCCGCCGGTTACCATCTCATGGTTACCAAACTGACAGTAACTCGCTACTGGCTAAAAGGGGCCGGTAGTAACTCCTAACCGTACTATGTATAAAGACGAGGATATCTTTCAAATTCTGACTGCGCATTAATCGGTTTTGATATGATGGCGGCGGGCGGCGATCACTTGAGGCACGTGCATTGATAGCGATTGATAGTAAGTTTATATCAAATAATGCGCCGCCGCATGACAGGAAAGGACTTTGAGTCGATTCTCGCTGTACGGAGGTTAATATGTTTAATTGCTTATGATTTTAATACTCATGTTATGCTGACATTCCCCATTATTGCACACTGGGGCCGTGCCACAGTGCGTAGAAAAACATCAATCTAGACATCAATCCAGTAAAACACTCTTTCAACCTAGCTTTCAACTTAGGTTTTAACTTTAAAGGGTTGTATTAATATAATTGAGCTAACGATTTACCGTTTAGTAGGCTTCATGTTTGCTCGTATTGAGCCTAATGGGAATAGAGATCTCGACAAGTCGCTCCTACAAAGCCAGGCTAGGGCCGCTTCTGGGCTGGGTCGATCAAGCACCCGCCGCGAGCAATCCAACCGTGGCCGCTAAACTGAAGCGTGCAACTTAGCAAGTTACAGCACGTCTCCAGTTTCTCTCTCCGTTTCCTCTTGCTCTGCTGGGAGTGGCTTCGAGAGTTTTTTCTCTTTTTCCTTCATTTTTCTTCGCCCCCTCTTATCTCTCTTTATGTTCCTCTGACCTTTGACGTCTGTTCTTCCCATACGATCCTTGAGGACGCCCCCGCCCCCTCTTCTGAGATGGTCCACCTGTCCCCTCAGACTTCTTCTTCTGATCCTTCTCCTTCAAACTCTCCTTCAAGACTTCCGTCTCCTTCCCGTCCCCCACAACACCCACTTGGCGGGACCTGAGAGAATGGTTAAAGGAGAGAAGACGACTCACAGAGGAATGAACCGGGGTCTCCTTGCCTTTCTCTTGTGTTCGTCTGGTCTTCTTTGACAGGTCTTCCTATGACCCTTCTTCTCCCTCCTCCTCCTCTTCTCCCTCAACAACCGACCCGGCATCAAAGGGGACGCCCACCCTCGTCCTCTTCCCTCCATGCCCCCCCCCTGCCCTAGAGTATCTCTTGGGACTCTGAACTGTGGAAGGAACTGCAGAGGAAGACAAAGAAGACGCACACCCTGGCCCCCTCCCCCTCTCTCTTCGACCATTCCTCCTTCCTCCCCCGGAGGCAGACGCAGAAGTAACTTCTCCCCCCGGTTGCCCCCCCCTGTTCTCAGACAGGGCCATTTCGGGATCGTCCGCACCCTCTGACCACAACCTTGCCAGCTGTTTCGCTTCCTTGCCAAATGCCCGGACAGCGAACTTCAAGTACCTTGCCGGGGAATGGTCCCGCCCACTCATTCCTGCACGCCTCCCCGCCCATGCTCCCTGTCCCCCCCTGTTCGTCCAGTAGACTACGGGGGGTTTACTCTCTTCCTCCTCCTGCTGCTGCTGCAGAGGCATCCTCTTGTTTCCTTTGTGAGTAGACTGAGAGGAGGGAAGAGGCTGAGCTACTCCTGCTGCTGCTGCCGCTGTTGAGGAAGAAGAAGACGAGGGGTGAGATCGGAGGCGCCTCGTCTCCTCCTGCTTGGAGGAGAAGAGACAGGTGTCTGTGGTCATTTTCTCGAAGATCTGGTTGCCCTTCTTGAGCCTGGCGTTGCCCCCTTTCATCTTTGGGGGCAGCCAGGCTCCCTTCTTCTGGATGGTTTCTGCCCGGATGCACTGAGTGGGGCAGGCCATCTGCTCGGTAAGCCCGCCCTGTCCCCTCCCCCGGCCCCTCCCCTCCCCTCCCTCCTCCCTC
>JAHBMJ010000155.1:23253-55203 GCA_018398765.1 Chromera velia | reverse complement strand
GGCCTTGCAGACAGTCCCCGTCTCTTCTCTCTCTCCTTTAAGAAGATAGCAAAGGAATTGGGATGGGAGGAGATAAAAGAAAGCATTTTCGTTCACAGAGGCGGGGAGGGGGGTGAAGTGAAGGCCGTGTTAGTTAGGCATATCGATGATCTTCTTCTTTTTACTAAAGATCCTCTTTCTTTCCTTTCTCCTCTTTAAGAGAAACTGAAAATGGACGAGCCCGAGGTGTTGAAAGAAGGAGAGACAATGAGCTACATAGGCATGCAACTAAAGAAAACAAAGGAAGGTTTTGAGATAAGTCAGGAAGAGTATCTTGAGTCCGTTGAAGTGGAAGAGAGCAAACTGAAGGGGGGAAAGATCAGACCAGACCTTTTGGACCCTCCAACAGAAGAAGAGATTAAAGAAGAATATGTGCCCCTCATGCAAAAGATCATGGGGGTGACTAGGTGGGCAGTAAGGACACAGCCAGACATTTCTTTTCTTTTTGGTGAGCTGAGTCGGTAGTCGACTAAGCCGTCTGCAGAGAAGGTAGAAGGTGGTTTGCGTTTGTTGAATCATGTGAAGCAAAGGAAGACCTCTCTTGTTTTTACCGCAGTCAAGGACCTCAAGATGGTTATTTTCCATGATGGGTCTTACTCTCTCCAGAAGTGTGAAGGGCGATGGGGAAACGAAGCTTACCTTGTTGATCAGACAGAACAGGTAGACAGAGAAAGGATTCATGCTTTAAGAAAGAGCAACCTTTTTACGTGAAAGAGTGCAAGAGTGAAGCAAAAGCTGATTTCAAGCACTTCGTCGGAGACAGTTGCATCTGCAGAGAGCGTAAAGAAAGCTTTTGCTTGGAAGGATCTGGCAGAGGCGCTTTGGTGTAAGAAAGTGCCGATTGAATTCGTGACGGATTCCAGGCCGTTGATGGATCAGCTAGAGTCTAGACAGGTAAAGGCAGAGCCCGCTATGAATGGTTTTCTTGCTTATGTTAGGCAGGAATTGCGTCGTCTGCGTTCCCGTGTGTACTGGTGCAGGACTAGTGACATGAGGGCAGATAGATAGACCAAGCTCATGTTAGAGCGCTGCAATGGTAACGTTCCTTCCACTGTGAGAGTTGAGAAGAAAGAGAAAGCAGGAGCACGTGTTAAGAAGATTGACTTTGCGAAGCGATCGAGCATGTATATGAGAGTCAGTCGGCGTTGTGGGTAGACAGACAGCTCTGTATTTGTTCCTTCGTCTGTGCCTCAGTCAGGGGGTGATTGTTGAGCCGCCATGCCTGAAGTGCCCGCCGCCATATGCGCCACCTTATAGATTGATGAGCCATGCCAAGCTGCATGCATACATGTATATGCTTCTTCATGCAATTTGAATTAATTGCAATCAATAGTAGCATGCTCATAAAATGTAATGAGATGAAACGGCTGAACAATGAAAAGAACGGGAACATACAATGCATCCCGTCCTTCAGTCTTTCCCTGTAAGAAGATCTTAAGAGACTCTAATGATAAGCTTCTAGTTGATAAGATCTAGTGGCTTCTAGGGTCTTTCAACAGTGATTCTGTCACTGCTTCAACATGAGAAACTGCACGACCCCCACTAAAGGTCCGCATAGCCTGCCCAGCGCGCCGCCTCAACACGCCGCCCCGCATGCACTTTCTCTCACACCTTCATATACGGTCACCGGAGAGAGCAGGACCAACGCACAGGCCTGCTGCAGATTTCCTATGGATGCCAGAATGCGAGGAAGAACGAAAATCATTTTCTTGAAAGAAATTTCAAAGGGGACGGGAATAAGTCAGGGGATTGAAGGAAAATAGCCGAGTGCCCTAAGCACAATCACTAGGTGCTAGGACCTAGCACCAGACAAGGACAACGATCACACTCTTTGGGTGTGAGGATACAGATCGATCGATCAGTCGTTGCATGCTAATGAATGTGATATAGGCCGCCGACCGCGCAGCCCTCGTCCGCTGTTTGGCAGGCAGAATTTCGCTTTTCGGGATGACTTTGCGGGGCCCTCTCGTGGGCCGAGATAAACCGAGCCACGCATGCATGAAAATTAAGCCGAGCTTATGCCGAGCTAACTAACTGCGAGACGACGATGCCCCCAAGAATCGACTGAACCCGCACGTTCCTTTCTTGCAAACCCTTTCCAACGGTGTGCACTGCGGGTGCATCTCCAGATTGATTCTCTGTCTAGGGTGTCTGTGAATACCTTTTGCGCTGAAGCGAGGCCTTTTGATGAGTCCTGCGTGCGAAAGAGGGTTCGTGCGGGGGAGACTTATGTCAACTTGTGGGTCGTCTCTCTGTTTCTTGTGGGTGGTGAACTTTTTGTGAGACCTGTGTTCGTGGATTCGTTTGTTGAAAAAGATGACGTCGAGCAGTGTGGACAGTGTCAGATGCCCCACGTGCCAGAGGGTCAGTCGCTTTACGCATTCTTCATCGTCGAAGCTGTGTTGTGGTGATCATGATCAATCGTCGTCTGTATCTTCTTCTCTCTCTTGATCGTCTCCTTTCTGACTGATTTCCAACATGCGTGCAGGAAGTGCCTGCCAACAACTGGCCGCTCCACCAGGCACGGTCGTGCCCCCAGGCGCCTTCAGATCTTCCTGAGGTGATCGATGTGGCGGAGGGGGAGGGAGAGGAGATGAGTGAGGGATTCAGGAGCATCGAAGACAATGAGGATAACGGCGGCAACGCCAGCAGCAGGAGAGCCCCCAGCCCCCCCCGGCTGTTTCGTGCGGATCTTCCCTTCCAGCAGTCGGAGGAGCCGAGGTTGAGTAACAGCAGCAGTGACGTGCAGATGTTTGAGCCTCCCGACGACGATCTGAATGATGAGATTGGGATCGGAATGGCCCTTGGGAGAGGGATAGCGCTAGGGGATGGGAATGGGAACTCTGATATCATTGACGTTGATGGAGAAGGGGAGGGGGAAGAGGGGGATGAGAGAGAGGCACTCGGACAGGACCAACGTGCGGCAGTTGCTTTGCCTTCTCAGTTGGATGAGTCTATGCGTGGGGGAGAGAGAGACGAGGAGGGGGGGGCTGGTGCTGCGTCCTCCTCGAGTCAGCAAGCTGCGGGGGCAGCTGCGGCTTCTGGCGCGGGTGCTCCGTCTGCCTACAGCATGAAGAAATGCAAGTATTGTCAGGAGATGGTAGAGGCCTCAAGTGAGTTTGAGTGGTATGATTTGACAACCAGAACACGTGCATTGAGCTTGCTGCGTTGTGATCACTTGGAGGTCTTTTGTGGGCTTTTTTTGCGCCCGTCTGTTTGTTTGGGAGGAAGGAAGGAAGGAAAGACCGAGGAGGTAGGGAAGGAAAGTAGAAGAAGAGGAAGAAAGGGGCGAATGAAGGACCGCCATTCCTGTCTCTCTCTCCCTTCGTCTGTGGCATGCTGTGATCTTTTCCCCTTCTTTTTTTCTCTTTCTTTTCTGTCTTCTCTTCTGCCCTAAGCGCTTCCTACTGTCTACAGTATTCTCTAATGGCTTCGGACACGTAAACTTCAAACAAGAAAGCCCTTTCGCAGTGATCCTTCCACTGTGTTGCTACAATCTTTCCCTCCCTCCCTCCCTGCCTCCTCTCTGCAGCGCATTCCGATCACATGATTGCGTGCAAACTGCAATCACGAGAATACCAACGGGGGTTTGGGGGAGACTTCGGATTTGTAGGGGGACGGCCTGGGAGTGGGAGGGGGGGGTTCACGGGAGTGCTTCACAGGGGGAACCTGGGACCATTCCATGTGGAGGAACCAGAGAGAACAGGAAACGAAGACTCGAGGGTCCGTAGGCCCCGGCAACCGGGTCCGTCAGGCGTTGTGCCGGGGCCCTCATCTCTCTTGGTTGAGGGCTCTTTTGGAGGGGGGGGGCCCTCGAGAACGCGTGTTGTTCGTGTGAGTCGAACGAATCCCTTCAACCGTCGTTCCGTCTCGTCCGACCTTCAGGAGGTCATCGATGCGGATTCGTTGAACGACCGTGATGGCTTTTTCTTTGGGGGAGGAGAGGGAATTGACCTTGACGGAGGGGGGATCGATGTGGAGGACGAGTGGTGGCAGTCGAATAGGGGGAATGGCGGGGCGGGGGTACCCTTCTACATGGAGGGGGGGGGAGGTGCTTCGTCTGCTTCGCCTTCTGGGGAAGGTGAGAGAGAGGGAGAAGGAGGGGGAGAGAGAGAAAGAAGGCGGCCTGGTGGAGGAGGAAGTAGAACTGCGGTAATTCACAGAGGAGGGCCGATTGGTGATCCTTCCCTAGGCCTCGGCCTGGGTTTGCCTTTCAGTTTCGGCAGAGAGAGGGTCAGAGACAGACACAGGGGACCCAGAGCCGCCACTGAAGGTGCATCAGAAAGCGCCGCCACTGCCGCAGCAGCAGCAGCAGCTGCCGCGCCCTCTGCGTCCGCTTCCAGAGATGCAGCGGGGCCCGCATCCCCCTCAGGGGCCCCGGCAGCGTCAGGTCTGAGAAGGCCCCGGCCGCAGTCCGCAGATGCCGACACCGACTCAATGCTCCGAAACCTGAGAGATTCGAGGGACCGCATGTCCTCACACTTGGACGCGCATATGGACGCTGTGGCGGCGGCCATGGGTGCACCTTCTCAGCCGGTGAGTCAATGTTTCCATTGGGATTCTTCTTTTTTTTGCCTCCTATGTTTTTCCTTTTTCTTGCCACTCACTCTTGTTGTGTGGAATAATTTCAAAGAGCAATTGAAGGGTTGAGAGACGGCTGCGTGTTCCTGTGTGGGGGCCTTCCCGCTTGCCTATTCTACTGAATAATTCGTGTGTGTTCATTTGTGTGGGCCTGTAAGCACATGTGATGCGTCTCCCCTCTCACCCACCCTCTCACGCGCCTTCCCCCCCCTACTGTCCGCAAAATGAGGGAAGGAGACACTCCCCCCCCCTCCCTGAGACACACACGTCATTCTGTCACCGCTCCTCTCCTCATCCCCTTGCATGTGTTTGCAGAGTAGGAGGAGACGCCAACCTGCACCCACCTCCTCCTCCTCCGCCCAGATGGCCCACTTCCAACAGCACTTCGATCAAGTCCAGCAGCAACAGCAGCAGGGGGGAATGAGCATTGGGGGCTTCTCCCTGGGCTTAGGTATGGGATTGAACATGAATCTCCAGTTGGGAGGGGGGGGGGCGGACAGAGGAGACAGCAGGGCAAGAGGGGGCCAGAGACGGCACCGGCATCTGCACCCGAACTTCCATCCGGTGTTCATGCGTGAGGGGATGGGGTTGGTGCATGGGGGGATGCCAGGAGGCGCCGCCGCGGGGCTGGCTCACTTGTTCGACCCCCAGGACGGGGCGCCGCCCCCGCGTGGGATGGAAGCGTCGGACATCAACAGACTCCCCACCCAAACGCTTGATGAAGAGAGTGGTAGGTGTGCGTGGACGTGTGTGCTCTCTGTGAGTGAGTGTGTATGTGTGTGTGTGTGTGTGTGTGTGTGTGTCCTGGTGTTTCACGGACTGTTTGATTTGACTGTGTTGGTTGAAAGAAGAGAGGGAACTTGAATTCCATCATCCAACTTGTGTTCTTACTTCTCGGAAGGAAGTCAAAGCCTCCTCAAGCGAGTCTGTCCGAAGTCAAAAACTCAGACAGGGAAGGGAGGCACGGAGAAGAGCAAGAAAGAAAGAAAGAAAGAAAGAAAGAACCATTCCCTTTTGCTTCATGTTTGTCTGAGGAACAGTTCAGCACCTTACTGAAGAATTTCAACCCACTCTCCCCCTCCCTCACTCCCTCACTCCCTCACTCACTCAGTCACTCACTCACTCAATCACTCCATGTATCTCCTTTTTGCCCCCCCTCCCCTTCCCCCCCCCTGTCGCAGTGGAGAGACTTGCGAGGAGCGACGCGGGGCCGGAGTGTCGTATCTGTCTGGACAAATTTGAGGGCGGCGAGAATATCAGGAGGTCCGTCTATATTATTGTCTGCATGTGTGCCTGTCTTCTGTTTGTCTTTCTCATTCTCATTCTCTTTGTCTGTCGTTCATGGGACTTGGAGGAGGACATTTGAGGAAGAGAGAAACGAGAGAAAGAAAACTCCAGGTAGGAAGCAATCACTTGACGAGGCAGTGAACGGAGGAGGAAAAGATTGAGCAAGTGAACAAAAGAATGAGCGAACAACTAAGAAGAAGGAAGAAGGAAGGAACGAACGCATGAATTGACAATCGTACGAACGAAGAAAGAAAAGCACAGAAAAAAAACACTCACTCGCTAAGCGTGTATCTACGCATGCAGGCTTCCGTGTGCTCACGCCTTCCACTCGAGGTGCATCGACAGGTGGCTGCAGAGGTAGGTTGTTTTTTTTTCCTCTTCTTGTCTCCGTCTCTTGTCTGTTCCGGGGGGGCATGTTCTCTCTCCCTCCCTCCCTGTCTCCAGGTCTCTCTCTCTCTCTCTCTCTCTCTCTCTCTCTCTCGTCCTCTCTCTGTGCTGCAATACTCTTTGAGCCCTCTGATATGAGTGACCTGCTCCTTTCCTGTCTGCTGAAGAGCACATCAGGTCTCTGTCTGTCTGTCTGTCTGTTTGTCTGCAAGAAGAAAGAAAAAAACAGAAGAGAGTGAAGCAAGAGAAAAAGGGAAAGAAAAGACGATAGAGTCTGTCTGCAAGTAGAAGGCAAAGCAGGAATTCACAGAGAGGTCACAGAGAGGATGGAAACTTCTTTCTCTTCTCGTGCCAGCCGGTCAGGTAGTCAGTCAGTCAGTTTGTCATTGACTTTTTGCTCATTTATTGAACTTTGACGTCCATTCACTGACTCACTCACTCGCTCACTTACTGACCGACCAACCATCCCCCCCCGTGCAGGTCCCTTGTGTGCCCCGTGTGCAAGCACGACGCCACACACTGTTCTTGATGAACGCATGCATGCATGGGTGTTCCCTTGCTTGCTTGGGTGGGGGGATGGGGGGAGAGGCCGGGTCCTCTTCATTTCTGAACGACTTGAGTACAGCGAGTTTCGCCTCTGCTGCCTTTAACTCTTAATTTCTACCATCGGCGTCTTCCGTTCTCGTCCCACACCGTTTGGATATGAAGGAACGGCAAGAAACAATTGCCCTGAGGGAGTGAAGGAGAGTCAGGCTGGAAGAAACTGTCGCTACTTCTGCTACCTGCATGCATGCCTGCCTGACCCGCGCAAGAATTAAGAAGAAGAGGGAGGCTGGACAAAAAAAGGAGCTCTGTCGTCTTTGTTTGATCCCTCCAACAACAGAAAAGAGAAGAGAAGAGAAGAGAAGAAAACACGTTAATTGCTGGATGCATGGAATCTGAGGAACGTGTGCTTCGGGTTTCCTTGCCCGCAGTTCTTTTGTTTCGTCAATTCGCATTTAATTCGTTCGTTTTTTATCAGTCGATGTGTCGATCCACTCGACTTAGTTCTTTCATTTCTTCTCAGCAATGCCGTTTGGTTCGTTCAATTTGTTGTGTCCTTCCCTCAACCAGAGGGCAGCTCTCTGTGTGTGTGTATGTATCTGTTTGTTTGTTTGGTTGTGTACATGTACGCGGGACTGATTGTGTATGAGTAAGCGTTTCTCCTCAATCAGAGGGCAGCTTGGGTGTGCGTGTGGGTGGGGGCCTCTGCATTTATGCGTGGGCGTAATTTGTGTGATCGAGACGCATCTGTGGGGACAGACGGCCTGTGTGAATGTTGTCACCTGCATTTGCAGAGCGTCTCCCGAGATTCCCAACCCAAGAAAATTCTTTCAATTTCTTTGGTACAACTTCCGCACAAGTCAGGCTCAGATCTAGCCTCTAGGCTCAGATTCTTAACCTATACCTCCTAGCCTCAGGCTGCTTTTTGTGCTCTCAAGAAGATGAGTAGTAAACTTATTAGACTAAGTAAAGTCTCCGTTGCCCGGATGCTCACCGCCTCGCTAGCCGCCTAGTTATATACCCGTAACAATAACAGTAAAATTTTATGTCTGTATCGGGTTATTTTTTTAAAAATATCATTAGGATTGTATGTCCAAAGGATTATATTGGCCTCCCACCCCAATGCCGAATGTTCGAGTCCGACATGCAGCTTCTAATTACGGAAAACGCCTAGTAAGACGCACTTACATAAAATAATAAGTGATAAGTGATAGTGATAGTGATTTAATTGGTGCCTTAGGTAGAGCACTGTCGCCGTTCTACCAGAAGTCACCCTTGCGAACGGTAAAGGTGCGACCCATTGCTGAGGCTTCAGTGATAAGATCATATTAAGATGTGTCCCTTCCCCCCTTTTAGATACTATATACTAGTAGAATTAGAAACTATATAGATTTCTATTAGTCTTTAGTGTGTAGCCCTATATATAAGGCTTAAGTTGCTATTAAAGTACTTGACGGCCACTTTACATAGTTATGTCGCTGTACAGTGGGGCTCATAGGCTACTAGTACGTAGGGCTAGTTGAAGTACCATACCTACGGTCGAGGTACCATGCCGCGCATTAGGCTAGGCTTGTGTCACGTACGCGTGTTGCACGCATACGGCGATTATTTGCTGCATACGTCATGATGTGTGCAACATGTGTACGTGATACAAGCCCAGCCTAATGCGTGGTATGGTACCTTGACCGTTGGCTCGACGGCTACCTGTACTTTAACTGGGCTTAAGCTAGCAAAGGAGTTATATTGGCCCTGGCCCCTGGGATGCTGAGAGCTCAACTCTAGGCTTAGCTCAACAAAAAACTTGAAGAAAGTCCATGTATCTCAGCAAAAGTTGTGAAACAATTCAATTGAATCTGAAGAGAACCCCTCACGCTCCCTGCTCTTTCTCTTTCTCCTTCTGTTCAGCCTTCCCCCGAGGCCTCTGACTTTTTGAAGGAACACAGAGAAGCCATTGAGACCACCCGTGTCTCTCTCGAAGCAGCCCAGTCCAGTCAGATCTGAAATGCTAACAGACGACGCCGCCTAACCGACGACATTAAGGTGGGGGACTATGTGCTTGTCCATCGCTCCTGGTGGGCAACTGCTGCAAAGCCTTCCCCTGTACAGCTGCAAGCTCGACAGCCTGTGGTTTGGTCCCTTCAAAGTGATCCAGTTCGATCATCCCGAGACAATTTCGAAGTCGTTCTGCCAGCGGGAAGCCGCAAAGACCCCCATATATGCACACGTTGCTGTGCAAGCTGTACTGCCACGAAGGACAGGGCCGTCCGGCCGTCCGATTGCCTTTCTGGGTCGACAAAGAGTATGAAGTCGAAAAGGTCCTTGGTGTTCAGGGAAGAGGCAGAGGAACCCAATAGCACGTGCAATGGGTGGGGTTCCTTGAGAGTGAAGCGTCTTGGGAGCCAGTCTCCCACCTCCAAAATGCAAAAGAGAAAATCGAAGAATTCAAGCGACGATCAAAGTGAATAGACAGGAATTGTACGGTCAATTTTGGTTGGCAGTTAACCGTAGAAAAGCTGAGAAGAAGGACAGAGCGCATGAAATACACATTCCAAGGGGGAGGGGCACGTAACATAGTGAGGCGAGCCACGGGACCGGCCAATCCCAGGGTGAGCCGAACTAATGCGCACCGCCGCCACACGGGACGCCCGCAGCTCAGAGACCAATACATGCACGCAGGCTCATGGAGGCGCCGCCATGCCAGTCTGTATTAGAAGAGAATTAAATAAAATAGAAATAAAATGGAATTAATTCAATTAGCTGCGTATAGCCTGGATTAAGTAAACAACAGTTTCTTGTAAAGCTTCTAGAAGCAGTTTGGAAGTGAACCTTAAACTGACAGACTTTCCGTAATAGAGATCTAACTGAACTAAGTGCGATCACTTAGGAGAAGAGGAGTTACCTCCTTACGAATTTGACCGCGGCGGCGTGTGTGTTTCGCACGTCAGCGGACGTGCTGTGCCTCTCATCGGTGGTGGGGCCTATGCCAGAGTACCAGAATTAAAAATCGCGGATTGATATCGCGATTAAATTAAAGAAGCCAATTTTGACGCACGCAAATATAGCTGAAGGACGCGGTTGTACCTCTACATACATTGACAAACGTGATCGACGCACACTACATATTTATGAGATATCTTACTAGTTGGGTAAGTTTCTTGGGGGACCTTTTAGGGGGTCCGTAAATTTGATTGATGCGCACCACATTGGGGGCTTAGGCATGTCTTGTGCAGGTACATAGGGCGGGGGCCACAGCAACGCGCACAAAGTATGCTTTTCGGGACCGTGCAAGCATACACTTGCAACTCCGTGCGAGTTACTTGAGGGCGACACATATGCGAAGTAATTAAGGTATGTGTGATTGCAGCTCTGTACGAGTTGCTTGAGGGGCACATTTTGGAATTCGGGTGACACCATGACAGACGGAGATAGAAGCGACCCCCCCCCCCAAAAATAAAAAAATACGTTATACGAGTGTGTGCGATCTTAGGGCCTCTCGGCTGATCTCAGCAGAGCTGAGCCGCCCCCTGAGGCGATCTCTACACATTAATATTGTGGCCGGGTCGAGCGCGCGATAGCGCGCGGAGACGCGCGCGGTCCATCAATTAAATTTAAGGGCCCGCTGCTTAGCGTGCGCCACCATATATTAATACGGGATACACCTAACCAGTTGGGTGAGTGCCTCGGGGGGCTATTTAGGGGTCCGCTAATTGATACAAAGACCCCCATATATGCACACGTTGCTGTGCAAGCTGTACTGCCACGAAGGACAGGGCCGTCCGGCCGTCCGATTGCCTTTCTGGGTCGACAAAGAGTATAAAGTCGAAAAGGTCCTTGGTGTTCAGGGAAGAGGCAGAGGAACCCAATAGCATATGCAATGGGTGGGGTTCCTTGAGAGTGAAGCGTCGTGGGAGCCAGCCTCCCACCTCTGAAATGTAAAAGAAAAAATCGAAGAATTTAAGCGATGATCAAAGTGAATGGACAGGAATTGTATGGTCAATTTTGGTTGGCAGTTAACCGCAGAAAAGCCGAGAAGAAGGACAGAGCACGTAGGACATATGTCGTGAGGTTGGTTGAGTTGGGCGGCGGGAGTGTGCATGGTGTGTGGGTGGTGGCGGAGAGGTCGGGCCGCATGTGGGTTGAAGGGTGTCTCTAAGGGGGAGGGACACGTAATATAGTGAGGCAAGCCACGGGACCGGCCAATCCCGGGGTGAGCCGAACTAACGCGCACCGCCGTCGCATGGGACGCCCGCAGCTTAGAAACTAATACATACACGCAGGCTCATGGAGGCGCCGCTATGCCAGTCTGTATTAGAAGAGAAATAAATAAAATAGAAATAAAATGGAATTAATTCAGTTAGCTGCGTATAGCCTAGATTGAGTAAACAACACTTGCTTGCAAAGCTTCTAGAAGCAGTTTGGAAGTGAACCTTGAACTGACAGACTTTCCGTAGTAGAGATCTAACCGAACTAAGTGCGCTCACTTAGGAGAAGAGGAGTTACCTCCTTACGATCATGAGTGTATGGATATCTTTATGGAACTTTCTGTTATTATCTAAATGAAAATACATATACACAGCATTAAATTGCATTAATATTTTAAATTGATTTTCAATATATCTAGTTGGTCATTACTAGTAAAGGTCGATCGACCTTATAGTGGAGATCCTAGCACATATTGTTATGAGCCACCCTGGTTCATACCTAACGTCTGGATTGTGTCTGTTTGTGTGCGTCGCGGGTCAGCCTCGTCCCTTGCGGTGCAACCAGTGCGCCGCCCCTGCAGTGCCTGTCAGTCGGCCCCGGATGGCAAGCGTGCGCAAGCAGAATTAGTTGCTTGCATGGTGCATGCAAGTGAGACCAGCTCCATCAGACTCTCCATGCACTGAGGTCGCTTCGTAGGGTCCGTTCCCACCCACCCAAACTCTTGACTGTGATGTATGACTGTGTGACTGACGGAAACTGGTGATCGAATCCCTGCGTCCGATCGTTTGCCGTGAAGAGAGACACGTAGACGGCCAAAAAATCTTCGATCCTCTCGATCTGGCAGGCAGCCATGATGTCCAGACCCAGCAGCCCCCTTGCAACGCGACACCAGGCGTTCCCTGAGGAGGTAAGCGAAAATGGATGCGGGGAGTGAGTTTTCTAGGGGCAGGTCGAAGTGAGTGCGTGCGTGTACGTCCTCCGCGCGTTTGATTGTTTGTGTGCAGGGAGAAGATCCGAGCGGCCTTCTTGCAGGTCAGTCATTTTTGCTTCTTTTCCTTTTCTCTTCTTTCAGATCCAGTAGGTGGTCGACAGACCCTCTTTTATTTCTCTCCTTGAGCTCGGGCTCCCCCTCTCAACGTAAATTTCTCTTAACCTTCCTCCCGATCGAGCAGAGTAGTGCATACAGTACATCACATAGATGCGTCAGTGCCCGGCTGGCTCGATCTTCTTTTCCGACAGTCGGACCGACATGGATCAAACAAGCCACACAGCCCTCCTTATTTTTGGACTCTCCCTATCGCTACACCTTTCTTCTTCCCTCTGCAGCTCGCTTGGCATCGAACCGGGTGCATCCTCTCCTTCCTGTGAATGCGAGTCTGAGCCTGAACAGGTTCTTCGTCGGCATGGAGGGACAACACAGGCTTCCCTTCTTCAGGGGGGGGGCAAGAAACAAACCGACATTGCCGAGGTTTTCGATGGGAAAGTACCCTGGAGAGACGGCGTTCAACGTCCACAAACTAGGCTACTACTGCAATACCGTCCACTGCCCTGAGGAGAACCCCGCCACCCCCCCGAGAAGACCTCTGAAGTTCCTTGCAGGCAGACACACGCTCGCACGGAGCGAGAGCCGGAAGACATTGAACAGGTCCGAAAGGTCGGAGGCCGACCCCTCAGATTGGGAAAACATCCGAACGCCCAACAACGAATCGCCTCCGAACCCCGAGGCAGGGAGACACACTCTGGAGAGGTCGTTATCTCGGAAGTCGCTCAGGGAGGCGAGACAGCAGAAAGAGAAGGAGATGGAGGGGGAAGGGGAAGCTGATGCGGAGGAACAGACAGACACACGCCCCCCCTTCTCGGTTTCATTCGACCCGGAGGGCAAAGGAGAAGAAATGGAGGCGCCGGCACTTCCAAACAGACCGAAATCTATCGTCAAAAAATACAGCAGGGTCGGTTGATGCATGTGTGGTTTGCGTGTGTCATCGTGTTTCCCTTCTTGTTTTGCGTGGGTGTTTCTGTCCGGTCCTTATGAAGTTCTTCTTCTTCTTCGTCTTCTTCTTCTTCGTCTTCTTCTTCTTCTTCTTCTTCCTCCTGTGCCATACTTTTTCGGTTCCACATCGAGTGGACACAAGTCGCGCCTTCACTTCACAAACTTTCCATTTAAGTGTTTCTGCTGACGCACGCAGGTGGGCTCCCGAGTTGCCTTTGCGGACTCTCTGGTTGCCTCTGCAACGAGGAAGGGACTGGAGGAGTGGCAGCAGAAGTCCTCAGAGTCCGCCACCACGCAACAGAAGAAGAAGGAGAAGGGGAAGAGCGGATTGGAGCATCAGAGCACTCTCCGGTCATCCCAGCAGAGGCAGCCGAAAGAGAAAGGAAGTACCAATGCGTCTTCTTCCTCTTCTTCTTCTTCTGCTTCTGCCTCTTCTCCCACATCCAACCAGCAGAGATCTACCGCCTCCACCAGAGCCATGCAAAACAAGGGCAGCAGATTTCTTCACCACAGAAGATGGGGGCAGCCCGGCCCGTCTCCCCTGATGGCAGTCGGCCTCCACGAACGTCTCCCAGATGACATGGCCCCAAAACAGCCGCTCCTCTGCTTCCTCAACGAGAAGGAACTCATCAAATGCACAGCTGTCTGCAAAGGCTGGAGAACGGGGATCCCGGAGGCAAACAAAAAGGTCAGGCAGCTGAAAGAACGAAATGGTACATCATGCATGCATGTGTCCCCCGTTCATCAGGCTGTCGAACGAAAAGGCACAACAAGCAGCCCAACAACCTTTGGGCATTTATGGGAACGCAATGGGACAAAAACCGGCGGACCAAAAAATCATCAAGAGAAGGGACATCTCCTTTTCCCCTCGATACTCTTTTGGCACCCTGACTCGCTTCCTCATGCATGGCTACCTCTTCGTTTCCTCCCTTCCATCTGCGTTTCCTGTTCTTGTTGGTCTCGTCGCCCCCATGTATGGATTCGTTCCTGAAAAAGAATTCTGTATGAAAATGAATCCATACATGCACAGTTTCCTATTTGTTCTTGCTGGTCTCGTCACCCCCGTGTATGGATTCATTCCTGAAAAAGAATACATCCACAGTTTCCTATTTGTTCTTGTTGGTCTTGTCGCCCCCGCCAACGTGAAGGCTTTCGCCCAAAAGGGGAACTGGTGCCTCTCCTTACTTGTACGTTTGTGCGTTCATTGATCGATCGAACTGCACGTCTCCTCTTCTCTCTTCTATCGTTCTCTCTGTAAATACTTTTCTTTGCTTGCGCGTGTTTCCATTCTTTCAGGCTGTCGCTCCCCGAGCCCAGATGTGCACGGAGGAGGTGGAGCTGATGGAACACGAAGAGGGGGAGGTGGGGAAACTTCTGCCTGAACTGACGGAGATCGCAGCAGGAGAGGAGGCACTGAAGGCTTTCCGCGAGTTCCGACAGACAGAGAAACCAAACCGTCAGTAAGTGAGTGAGTCAGTGGGGCCGGAAGGCATCTGTGTCCCTATGGACATGCATGTGTGTGCACGTACAGAAAATAAAAATAGATAGATAGACTGTTTGTGAACAGATGTCATCAGTATATATTCAGAGGAAGTTCGGAAGCGAGACAGCGAAGAGGGATCGTCAATGAACTACTCAGTGAGAGAGGGTACGGAGGAATGTATGAGTGTTCATGAGCACGTTATAATTCTTTCCCTGATTGTTTCTCTCCTCTCTCCATCCGTGCAGCCCAGGCGCTCCATGTCTGCAGAGCACTTCTGCTGGCTGCTGGCATTTACACTCCCGCCAGCTCGTTGGGCCTCTGGCAACTCTTTCAGAGGCTGACGAAGACTGATGAGGGATACAGGTAGCTGGATTTTCTGTTTTGTCGGAGGTGGGGGGGGAGACGAGGGCTTTGGTTTGGTCGCATCGAGTGAGACAGAAAGTGGGAGGGGGGTAGATGAGTTAATGATTGAGGAGAACGTGTGCCCTAGTAGGATGTCTTTCTCCGTCAGTTTCTTTCTTGCTTCTTTCGTCCCGTTCACTTTGCTCGTGCGTTCTTTTCGCTGTCTGGAGAAGATACAGTTTTTTTCCTTTCCCTGTGTACCTTTCCCCTTACAGTGCGCCAGCCAAGCAATGCACAGATAAGCGTCACATAGATGTTTGAACACAAGTTTCTTTCGATCATCAGCGGAAGACAGATGACGAACACATTTACTGAAAAATTGCCCGATCCGCAGAAAAAATGAGAGGAATCTCATCGAATTGCATGCAATCTGAAGAGAGAGGGGGGGCAGAGAACGAAAGGACATTCACTGGTTTAACAAAATGACCCACAGAAAAAAGCCAACCCATCCATCCATGCTTGCTTGCTTGCTTGCTTGCTTGTGCAGATCCCTGGTGACGGCTAGTCCCTCTGAGTTAACTCGGAACGGCTCTGTGCAGCTGGGCATGCTCATTCGGAACCGGGCGTCTGCCTTTGAGAAGGGAACAGCAATGCAGGTGAGCTTGTTGATGGGAAATTCTCACAATGAATGATCATTCTTACGGCAGACGAGAATACTGTCAGATTGATGCCAGGTAAGAATATTGCCCCCTGTTCGGGAGACGGTCTGCCTTCAAGAAGGGAACAAATATGGACACAGGAGGGACAAGTATGTTCTGTCAAGGACGGGAGGGCTTCGTACGCACTTTCTTTCTGTGAGGGACTTCTGGGGTTTCAAAAGAAAACGAAATCCTCTCGCTGAAGGGAAGGGGGGAAGAGGCAGACCTACAGGCGTTTTGTGTTTTTCTGCTCGTTTCTTCCCCCATGTTCTAATTGAGAGAGTAAAAGAGTACGGGAAAAAGTGAAAGAGCGCGCAATCACATTTGTATGTGAGTGTGTGACTCGCCTACCGAGTGTTCGTTCTTGAATGAGTGCAAGCAGACGAGTGGCGCTTGGGGCGTTTTGATCGTTGACTTTCTGAAGGCCTTCCAGAAGGCGGCAGAGCTGCACCACGAGATTCAGACGAGAAAGGCACAGCTACAGGCGATGAACCAACTGCTGAGGTGCAACACCATCTCTCCCCGGGAACCTCAGGAAAGGTACGACGGAAGGAAATTAATGATCATCGCACTGAATTCGCTCTGTCTGTCTTGTTTTGGGAAGACAAGACGAAGGCATGTGAGAGCGTTTCATTTAATTGTCCTGTCGAAGTGACGAAAGAAAGGGCCTGCTGCCTGTTGTACTGCACAGACAGCCCGACAGATAGACCGACAACAACAAGAAGGTGTGTGGGCATGCGGTGAGCACACTGCATGAAAGATGTGCTTTCGTGTTCACGTGCCTGCCTGTGCATGGGCATGCCTGATGTGCTTTCGTGCAGGCCCTACGACAACCTCCCGAACCCCGAGGGAGGCAGCACGCGGGGTCTCTCCTTTGCCGTCGCCCCAGGAGAGGAGGAGGACAGCGAGTTGGTGCGTCTCTCTGGAGAGGGCCGTCTGGTCATTCTGGGATGGACAACGAAGGCGGGACCTCGAGGGGGCCTGTGCTACCTGTCTCCTGAAGAGCTGTCCAGAGCACGTTCGGTCTGCCGACGGTGGAGGGACGGGATCCTGGCGGCTCATAGAGAGGTCAGACAGATGAGGAGAAGGGTGCAAGTAAGTGTTGAGGGTTGAGGAGAAGGGTGCAAGTAAGTGCACTCACTGGGTACGTGCGAGAATGTGAGGAATCGAGATGATTGGGTTTGCTGTATTTTTTCTGGAAACATAATCGTGTGTCTTTCGCCTTTTCTTCACCCCCCCCCCAAAAACAAACGTCGTTCCCTTCCTTCTTCCCTTCCTACCGGCTGGTTCACTCCTACCGTCTTCCCCATTCTCTCCCTGCAGCACCTCCGTCTGCTGGCAGAAGAGCTTGAGTGTGTATTAATTTTCATACATACATACATACATACATACAAACATATATACGTACTCTCTGCAGCACCTCCGTCTGCTGGCAGAAGAGCTTGAGAACCAAATCGGAACCGACTGGGAGGATGCGGCTGAGGGCCAGGCAATGGTCCCAGCAGCTGCAGCAGGGGGGGGGCCGGGGAGGGCGTCGAGGGTGTCGCTGTACCTGCAGAGCCAGCTCCAGGCCATTGCGGACTTCATGGCGAACCCATACGAGGCGCCGCATGAGGGGGCTCGGTAGCCGGCTGTCTTTCGTCCTGCCAGTGAGAATACAGACGTTTTGACTGATATTCTCGTGGATGTGAGAATGAATCATGTCATGTTTCAAGCATCAGAGCGCCTCATGGGGGAGCGGTCAAAATAGCTTTTTCGGGAGGTTCTTTTTACGTTGAATCACGCACACGAAGTCGGGACCATGAAGAAAGAGCGAGAGAGAGAAAGTGGATCGAAAGAATCCATCAAGAGAAGAGCATCATGCAGAGAAAAAAACACAACGCTGTAACGATTCTTCTATGCATCCGTCAGCATCCGGATAAGGGGAGAGAGCATAAGGGGCAAAAGCTCGGGAAGGAGTGAGTGAATTGTGTTGAGGGTGTCGAGCCTGAATTTCTCAAAGAGCAATTTGGCATCAATTGAGTGCCTTCTTTTTCTTCGCTGTTCCTTCGCGTGATCATTCGTTCACTCGTACATCCATCCTGTACCAGTTCTGCAATGATGTCTTTCTTCATGCGTTAATTTTGCTCATCCTACACGGCAACTCCATACAACAACGAGTCATGTGGACTGAGAGAGGGGGGGGAGGGGGGGGCAAAAAAGCGTCAGATGCCCATTCGATCAGTCAGATGCTCATGATGACCTTTGCGGTGGAAAGCGAAGAAATTAAGGGACATATATGGGCACGATGCATTCAACGCTCACTGACTGACTCGCTGCATGTCCAACGCCGTCTGCTCGTCTTGTTCTGGTTCGCCTCTCACACCATGCATGCATCGCTGGCAGCCATCGACTGACATCAATCATCATCTTGCAAGCACCCACCTCAGGCTGCATGACACGTACGTCTGTCCCATCTCTCACTCCTAGCTGGCAATTGATACCGCAACACTTTGCAATATGGCGGCATTCGTTAGTGTTCATGCGCGCGTTCAATCGAGAATTTAGAGCCTTGATGTCCTTAGCTGCTTTACATGTTTCATCAGCTTACCTTCTTTCTCTGAAAACGAACCATTCATTCAGTCAGAATTTAAGATTAAGGAGGCTCGAAGCAACGTCCAAGACTCCAAGCCTGCCTTAGCCTGCATAGGGGGCCAGTGGAGGCGTTCGAATCAATGTATATGGCTTTAAGTTCAATGAGTTAACTCAATCAAAATCGCTGCCTATGCCCAGGCTTATATGCTGCCCTAGAAAGTGACCTTAATTTTTTTTCTAGCTTTTCGTCTAGCTTTTCGTTCAATCAAATTTTTTAATTCAAAATTCGAGATCGATCTAGAAATCGATTGATCTCTTACAGTAATAGAAAACTTTGAATCTAATAAAACTCTAACTTAGACTCTAACCTAGACTCTATAACGCTAGAGCAGCTATTTCTATTAGTAATAGTAGTATACTATTTATTAAATTAACCCCCAAACGTTATACGTCTAATACGAAACAGTCCACATAACACTAAAATTGGTGCAACTAGCAGCAAACTATTGAAATACCAATACAAAGTAAATTGATGTGGCCGCATTTTTTCTTTTAAGGTGACTCTGGAAAACTAGAACGAAAAGACAGTGCCATATATGGCGGTTCTTTGGTGAGAAAAACATATATATGATGTCACCATATCTGGATGCCTTCAGCTAGCGTCGTAACAATGGACGCAAATCTCGAGATTCTTTCATTGAGGGTCTCCACAGTCTCTTCTCACGAGTTCCCGCGCTACGCTGGGCCATCCCACCTCCTTTCCCCTCAAGACTGCGCACAAAACGAGTGCCCAAGCCGATCGCGAGGCACGAAACAAGGTCGACCCACTCCTTCAGGCTGCCCGCAACGGCCTCAGGCAGAGGCACAGTCGCAAGCCAGCGCCGCTCGTCAGACACCGGAGTGAGGGGCAGAAAGTAGCTGCAAGAATTGAAACACACGGAAGCCAGAAGAATTGAATGCACAGGCATGCATGCATGCAAGCACGCACGTTCATGCGCATCGGCATCATGCAGACAGATAAATTCGCCGAGCCACCTACGCATGCCGAGAGAATTCATCGAAGAAATAGAGGGGAGGGGAGGGAAGGCGGCCTAGCTAAAGGAGGGACAGAGAATTAAGGCAAGGCGGTGGAGCAAAATGGAGGTATGCAGCTGGCATGAAGGGAGGCAGCAGAGTAAAACCCAGGAGGAGGGACAGAAACGAAGCAAGGAACTTAAGTGGAGCCAAGGGCAGCAGAATCGTCTGTACCTACAGCGCGCACACAAGCACACTCAGAAAGAGCTACAGAGAGCGAGAGCTACGGACAAAGACCTACAGACAGAGAAAGCGAGAGAGAGAGAGAGAGAGAGAGAGAGAGAGAGAGACAGAGAGACAGAGAGACAGAGAGACAGAGAGACAGAAAGAGACAGAGAGACAGAGAGACAGAAAGAGACAGAGACAGAAAGAGACAGAGACAGAACGAGACAGAGACAGAAAGAGACAGAGACAGAAAGAGACAGAGACAGAAAGAGACAGAGACAGAGACAGAAAGAGACAGAGACAGAAAGAGACAGAGATAGAGATAGGGACAGAGAGACAGAGACAGAGAGACAGAGACAGCGAGACAGAGAGAGAGGCAGAGACAGAGAGAGAGAGAGTGAAGGAGAGAGAGAGGAACGCGCAAGGGAGCCAGCGAGTGGCTGGCGGATGAGGAGGCCAAGAGAGACTGTCTGTAGAGCCGCTGTTGCAGAAATCAGACAGAATGGCAAACGATGCGTAAACGACCAAGAGAATTGAGACAAAGAATCAGTCAACTCCAAGAAACATACGCACGCACACACGCACACACACACACTCGCACAGACGCACACACGTAGCCAAGAATATTTTCATTGATTCTCTCTCTTTGTGTGTGTGTGTGTGAGAGAGAGAGAGCGCGCTGGGAGACCACACACATAAGTGGACACGCATCGCTTCCACCGGAGCTTCGACGCAGAGCTGCTCTGTAACATCATGCATCCATCTATCTGTCTGTCTCGACTGACTAACTGACCGACCCCCACGGTGGCAGAGTTCCGAAGTGTCTGTCACAACTGACGCACGCATGAACAGGCTGACTGACCGACCCCCACGGTGGCAGAGTCCCGAAGTGTCTGTCACAACTGACGCACGCATGAACAGGCTGACTGACTGACCCCCACGGTGGCAGAGTCCCGAAGTGTCTGTCACAACTGACGCACGCATAAACAGGCTGACTGACCGACCCCCACGGTGGCAGAGTCCCGAACTGACGCACGCATAAACAGGCTGACTGACCGACCCCCACGATGGCAGAGTCCCGAAGTGTCTGTCACAACTGACGCACGCATAAACAGACTAACTGACCGACCGCCACGGTGGCAGAGTCCCGAAGTGTCTGTCACAAAGAGCCAATGCGTTGTGTGCCTGCACCTCCAGGTTTCGAATCACCCCGCTGACACAGTGTCCCGTAAAGAAGATACCCCCTGTCCCTTGAATGGCATCTGCCGTCTCCATCCGTCCCTGTGAATACTCAGGAGAGGGCACCACCCATTCCCACTGATGCTGACACAAAGGGGAAAGGGCGCACGGGGGTGGGTGGGGATCTTTGGGGATGCCGTCAGGGGTGACGGGAAGGGACCAGTCGATGACTGGCTCTGGAATTCCGGGAGGGGACACATGTGAAATCTCATACGCGTAGTAGGACCGCCACTCGCTGCAGTTGTGTCCCTTCTCCAGGGGAGAAACCCTCTCTGAGAATGGAAACGCATCTTCCAAACAGAGAGGAGGGGGGGAGGAGGTACTGTCCCCTCTGTTTGTTGTCTCCTTTAGTCTCCACCATTCCGCTACGTCTCTTTGCCGGACCAATTGAACGGCCATTCCTTCCCCCTTCACTCTTCCAATCCATCCATCAAACTCGGGAACGTTCCTCAGAAGTTTTTTAGACACAGCGGGAGAGGTGGTCAAGATCACGCGGTCGTACCTCCCAATCTCCTTGTCATTTTTGTCGAATAACACTACACTGTCCAAATCAGTCGCCTCCTCTGATTTTGAGTCTCTTTCTTTAAAAAGGAAACGTGAAAAGAGAGACCTGGTTCCTTTCTCTTTCTCTTGCTTCCCCCCTTTCTGCCCCTTTTTGACTTGAAGTGCTCCCTTTGGTCTCACGGACGCGACAGAAGTGGACAGTCTCACGTTGTCACACCGCGACAGCATTCTTCGAAGCATCTCACGACGGTCACACGTGTGGAATGAGAAGTCGTCTCTGCAGAGAACAAGAAACTGAAAACGTTCTGTCAGAACTTTTTGTTTTAGTTGGAAGGCAGAGGGACGGAGACCGGCACGCACACGCACAAAGCAGCAGGCGCACAGACAGACAGGCAGAAAGAAAACAGACAGACAGACAGACAGACAGACAGACAGACAACAAGACTACCTGCAATTGTTCTTTCCTGTCGTTTCCTCTCCTTCTCTGGACTTATTGTCAAAAGAGACAGACAGAGAAACAAAGACACCCACCGACCGAGTTCGCTGCCAGGGAAATCTCTCAAGAAGTGAACCCTCCCTTACCCCCTCCGACTCCTCCACTCCTTCCGTCTCTTTCTCCCCCTCCCTCCCCGTCTCGTTCCCTTCGCCCCCCCTCCAATTCTTCAGCTTCCGTTGAAACTTCCCGTCCAACCTCTTCCAGAGCGTCTCCTCGTTCGCCTGCCTCCCACTGGACGCGAACCAAGAGGGGTAAGAGAACTTGAACAGATCTCGGAAGATCACCACGAAGAAAAGAGTCTGCAGATTTATTCGACACAGATCGAAAGATCGAAGTTTCTCTCTCATCATTGTGACACGCCGATGACATGCTCCCAAATGCGTGCGCACAGAGAAAGAGAGCGCGCACACACGAATGCACAGAGGGCGGGGGGGGTAGGGGGGTAGGGAGAGAGGTACATGTGAGAGACCGATGAATTGAACACTGATTCAGAAAGTGCGTGCAAGGCGCCGAAAGTGAGAAATGATGCCGACGCACGTGCGAGAAGAAGCCATCAAATAAGCAAGTCAGTCAGTAACTCACGCACGGACGGAAGCATGGCAGCACACAAGCGCGTGGGCGCGCGCGCGCGCGCGCACACACACACACACACACAGAGAGAGAGAGAGAGAGAGAAAGGAAGGGAGAGGAAGGGACAGGAAAGGACAGACAGACCCACCGATCGACGAACACAAGGGGTGCATGGGCAAGCGGTGGAAGACAGAGCGACAGAGTGCCCATGCACTGACCTGATACAGATATGCAGCTGCGGCCTTGACAGAGTGTTGTCTGATGATGTCCTCATCGCTGTGGTCGAACTCGTAGGCCTTCAGAGACCACCGAAGCAGGTTGAAGAATTCAGAGGAAAAAGTCCACTTGAAAGACCCAGACTCAGACTCACCACCCCCAGAGCTCCCCTCAGTGTGTCTGTCAAAGAAAGAGCCCAAATCTGAATCTGGCTCCACTTTGCTGATCACAAGAAACTTCAAGATGTCGACAAGGAGAGGCAACGAGAAGAGAATCTCGGTTGCGTCCGGGACATACTGCCGCCCTCGGGCCAGGTGCACGATGTAGAAGCTGTCCTTGTCTCCTCCCGAGGCCCCCACCCGCCTGTCGGGCACGCCCAGAAAATCCAAAATCATCTGCACGTTATAAAAGGTCCCGAAGTGAAGCGGACCCCCCACATTGGCCACACATCGGAAGCCGTCTCCGTCTCCTCTTTTTGGAGACGGCAAAGAATGGTTTCGAAACACTTCGTCTTCCTTGAACAGAGACGCAAGATGCGTCATATTGTTCTGGTATCCAGGCAGGGTGATGCTATCGTAGAGCATATGTCCTCCCCATGCGTCGCTTGCCTCGATGACGTCTACCTCGAAAGAAGGGCTTTGCGAAAGCACCCAAGCACACACGGCACCTGAGAACCCGGCACCGACTATCGCCACTCTTTCACGTCTCCTCCCAGCCGTCTCCGTACCTGTCGACACACCCTCAGTCTGCTCTGCCACACCACTCAACACTGTACCTCCCGACACTCCTACGCTGCCAGGAGACACCAACTTTGAGGGAAATACGGGTCTGCATCTCTGCGGGGGTGGACGGAAGGAAGCCGGAAGCACAAACAGAAGAGAGACGCCTAAATACCTCAGAACCAACATGCCTTGAGAATTGATCCGTCCATGCTGTTGAAGTGTGCGACAATCAGGCAAGAACTTACAGGAGACTTTACGCTAGTTCCTCCAAAAAACAATGCAGCTTCAGGAAGGCTGCTGACTGTTACTTCGATAGTCCATCATGGCACTCTGGTACGTTTGGGACGATGATTGAGGGCTTGCATGGTCTGATCGACAGTGCATGTACCGGAATCGACACTTGACATGGATGCCACGCGTTTTGGACGCACTCGATCCGCAAATGCGGGCCTCCAAAGTCCCCGCGCGGCCCCGCCCCGTTTTCAATCACTGCCTCATACGCGACGGCTTTGAAGTTTGAAAGACAAAACCGAAGATCTATTCTCCAAAAAGGGTACAGTTAGTTAGTTTAATAGTTAGTTAGTTAGTTAGTTTTAGTTACTTAGTCAGTTACTTAGTCAAGGTTAGTCAAGGTGTCAAATTATGTAACCAAACGTGCATGAATATAGATTGACTGAATCAGACGTAGAGACAATGCGTATACACACAAACAACTACAATGTACTGAGTAGAGACAACCAGCCGTCCTAGACAACCGTCTACTACTTACTCAATACGGGGCTCTCATTTATCTTTCTATCATATTGACTCACTATGTTACAGTATGTTAAAATATCCTCTAAAGTTTCAAAAAAATATAGGTGAACATAGGTGGACGCCCCCCCCTACCTACTCTTTGGGGAAGTAGGGGCTTAGGTAAACTCTTTCCCCCCACGTGCTTTCATTAAAAATCTTTCTATAGTATTATATATATAACCGTTTTAAAAAACTTCAATATCGATACGATGTATTCAAAAACTATCAAAAACATGTGTACATAACATATATAATATCAATCCTAGGAGTGGTTTCTATATTTATATATTTCTAGGCTCCCCATACGTAAAAAAATAAATAAATAAATTTTGGTCAAAACCTGAATTAGTTTTTTTATTTTTTTATTTTTGTACATCAGCTGGGATTTGAGCTTTGAACTTGAAGTGACTGCTTCAAAATTAAAAATGAATAAAAAAATTAAATAGAAGGAGCTAGACACTACTTGTCTAGGGGCACCCTTACCCTTGAGCACATACAGCACTTATATGTGTTCGTTTACAGAAGATGTGTGAAGCAAGGCTACTTTACTTCCAACCATCAATCAAGTCTCTGACTTATCTGACTCCATCAGTTTGTATCGATTTACTGCTTACATACATTTGTATGCATACAATTAATTCTGTATGCATTGATCTGCAAGATACGTACGTGTTCAGTCATGGCTCTCTGAAGATACGCTGTGTGGCGGGACCGGTTGGCCGGTGCCAGCCTGCTTACACGTTCTGCTTACCCCTCCATCTTACAAAGATCTATGACATTTCTTCTCTATTCCTTGTTTTATCATTTCTTCTTCTCTGCTCATGAAAATTTCTTCCCAGGCCAACACGGCTTAGTCAGCGTTGGCCATCTGGATCTCTCTCTTGCACCAAGTTGCTGACCCTCTGGTCCATCTGAATTCCTGTATGATGAAATCAAGCATCCCTTGTGAGGTACCGTCTGCTGCTATGCCCGTCCTCAACTGTTTGAAGAATGGGTTGCAATCAATAAAGAATTGTACCTTCGGTTCCTGACCCCACAGGTAGATTACGAGTGTCTTCAAACGGGGAAGATGCTTGAAGACACTCTCGAAGCTAGTTGCTTCTGCTGCTGTACTACTCCCATGTTTATGGTTATGGCGTTCAGTGTGTCATGCTATGATGTTCTGCCATAGGTTGGCTTCCTACAGCGCTGTCTTTGGGCTCCATGATCCTTCTTCAACCAGGAATATCATCCAACCCAACTTTCCACTATAGGTCGTTCTGGAGTAGGAGCTGTCATCACCCAACATAGCTAGCATGATTCTTTTGAATTGTTTCAGTACCCGCAGACAGATCGGCTCTTTCTTCTCCTTCAGTATTTTTAGGACCCTGACTGCTGCTCTGACAACTCTCCTGTATGGTCGGGTGGAGTGGCAACCGAGCTTATCTGCCCAGACACGTCTGGAAAGTCGTGTGCACACCATCCAAAGCAACACACCATTGATACTCCGCATGAGCGGCTCCAATCCCCCCTCCTTCTCCATTTTGATTGTGGGTTCGAGTTCTGTGGCTTTCACTTCCCCCTTCTTTCTCTTTTCTCCGATCGTTCTCCAAAGGGCATCTGTGTTAACTCCCCTGCTGTACGAGTCCTGAGACACCTCAACTGTCTCATTGAAAAAAAAGCTAGAAGTCAGACTCTATGCCAGCATACTTGATACTGGCATCAGAGGGAAATTCGGAGAGGTGTCTCTATTTAAACCTGCTTTTGAGGAATGCAATTTCTTCTGTGGTCTCTTTCCTACCCTTCCTTGCCCCAAATACATTATCAATCTAATTGATTTGGACATCTACAGCGGGCTCACCTGCCTTACCTCTTTTGACTACCACCTCTGTCTCCATTTGTTCATATCCTGCCTCCCCCTGGACTCCTGCAAGGCTTTTGTTAAAGATGTTGCCTGAGTAGGGCATCCCATAGAGTCCCTTTTCCATTAATCGAAGCTCTCCCGGCTTGATTTCGAGGGCTGCTTTTCTGTTTCTCTGGTCCTGTGTTGGGACAGGTTGCCTAAGTATAGGTCCTATCCATCTGTTATAGTCATTCTGCTGCAAGCGCAATGATGGCTTTGCCCCCCCTCCCCGGACTAAGCCATCGATCCTAGTTTATGCCTTTCTGAATACATGCTGAATGCCATATATTGAATTGTGTTATCTGTCCCCAACCGGCTCCATCATACATACCTGGATGATCCTGCATATTAATATAGATGCAACATGCATAGATGCAACACTGCAACCATTTGCAACATGTATCGCCGCAGCGCTTACAATTAATTGCTTCTCTTTCTCATGTCTAATCTCATGTGTTAAATCCGGTTTTTCCCCCCAAAAATCTTCAACAAACCTTCCTAGACCTTCCAATCTCTTTGCAAAGTAAACTTGCAAAACACTAAGTTTAAAAACGTTTGAATTTCTGAGTAATATAAATTTCCAGTTTAAAAAAGGTGGAAAAAAAATGTTGGAAGTCTTAGGACCAGTTGCGACAGACGAATAATCACTGCAGTGGTTATAGTAGGCTGAAACAACTTTTAATTATCTATGAATGAATAAGTGAATGAATGAATGAATGAGTTAGGTTAAAGCTGGTGAGCCACCTCTTAGGCTCTGGCTAACCTAGCATGCCATACAGAAATTTGTTATACAACCTAGGTTCCATGGGGCATTTGAAGGCTTGTACGTAAGATTAGGCGACCCCTTCGCTTTATTCTTAAGCACACACGCCGGACGGAGGTCCACCTTAGACTGCCCTAGTGGAAGGGGGAGCAGACATGCATATGGGGTATGGGACTGACTCCGAAGGAGTGTATCCCAGTGGATAGCCACAGCCCCATGGTGGATGGAAATCTACCGAGACCGAGCATACACCTTAAGCACACTATATAGAGTGACCTTAGGAGTGACCTCAATTCAAATCACTTATTATCATCAACTACCAGTACATTTAGTTACACATATTTATAAGAGAAAATTTTTTCAGAAAATCTATAGAGGCATTTAAACTATTTCCAGCTTATACAGTAAATTGCATAAGCAAAAAACAATATAACGGTCATTCTAGATTTTTTTAAATCTTTTTGTTTGGGGGGGGGGAACTTTTCTATTTTTTTGAGAAAAAAAAAACTTATATAAAAAAATTATTCGTTAAGTAAAAAATAATAGACCACTTTGTGAATTTGTTTTTTATTGTTTAATGATATTTGTTTTGCATTGTATAACAACATTTGAACCTATATTTAAAGACAATGTGTAAAATTATGTTACATGAACTTTAGATTATAATCAATAACTTTAGATTATATCTTACTATTTTTTACATGCATTAAATTGCATTGAATGCTCACTTTTTTTAAAAAATATTTTGAAGTTTTAAAATAATAAAATACTCATGTTTGTCTATTACCTTTTTGTATATCAGGATCAAATTTGGGTAATTTTTTTTTTTTAACCACCCCACGACCTTTGGATTAGTTTTTGCAGTTCAAATGCTAGCTTAATACACACTTGTGGATAAACGCCAATTTATCGCTAAAGAGGTGTTAGCGAGACCTTTAACTACGTTATTGCATAACTCAGATTTTGGCATGCTTTTGCTGTCGACAAAAGCACTTAAACGGTAATCCCTGTCAACGATCAGCTGCCGTCACTTATTTGCGATTCCACTTCTGGGAGCAGACAAATGCATAAATTCAAGTTGAATGAATTGTCTGTCCGGCCTGCTCTCTCTCTTCCGACTCAGAGCATCAGAGTTGCTCGAGTCCTTAGCCGTCGTACGCTCAGGTAATCTTTCTTTCTTAATAAATTTCTCCAAAAAAAGCTGTTCCTTAGTCTTTCCTTTCTTTCTTTGTATTCCCATTTTGGCTCATAAGTGCCTTGGGGACTTTCTTCCTCCTTCCCCCCTTTCTTAATTTTCCTCTTTCTTGATGAACCTTGTCATCCTTCTAAACTCTCTCTCATCCTCTCTCATTCCCCAAATCCATCTCACTGCTTAATTATTCGTTCGCTCTCTCATGGCCCGTCCGTTTGATCCTTTGAGAGGCAATCGGAACACTTCCCTTTAAGTCCCCCTTTTGTTCTTTCTGCCTTTATCAGTCAACCCTGTTTTCTGTTTCTTGCATGACAAACGAAGAGAAAAAAAAGAAAGAGAGAGAACAAAGTTAGAGACGTACTACTATCACGGCCCGATGAACCGAGAGAGGGAGACCCAGAAGGACGTGTAAGACTTGGGGGAGGAATTGTGGAAGCAGGCGTCCATCGTGACTCCACTTGCGAAGTACACCCCCACAACACGGTTGATCAACCAGATTAGCAGAGCTGCATGCATGCATTCGGCCATTCAGACAAATACGCATACAAATTAATGCATGCATGCGTACACTTGCGCAGATGCATACGAATTGCGAGAAGTGGGAAGAACGAGAAAGAAATCACACGATAAGACGAAAGACCCGTATCACACATGAGAGCGAATAAATATCATCTACAGAACGCCCCATCCAGAAGTCGTGTTCAAAACAAAGTGTTGCAGCTGCATGCTTTATTTCAACAGGCAACTGCCACTGAGGCGCTCGAGCGGGTTGCGGGAGGGACATTAGACCGAATGGATCGCTCCTTGCTCCTGGGGGCAGCATCAGCTCATCGTAAGTCCGCAGACGATCTTGATTTTTTTCACTTCTGTATGCATGTCTCTACCTCGATCAGTCGACTGCTTGCATCCTCCATGCATGCATGCACATCCTCCGCTCTTGATCTCAATTCAACTCTGCACATTCATATGCTGACCTGCGCACGCGTACATGTTGAGCAGCTTCCACAGCTTGCTTGCGCCAACGTCCTCCGGCTTATGCCCTGCATGAGCGCATTCCAAGTCGTTAATTATGTGTGTACTATGCTCGACGTATTGGTCATCTAATACAATTTCGCTATACCACTGCCTGACGTATTAATGCTGCGTTCATGTCTGCAGGGAGCTCAAGCAAACGTTTGACCTTTTGTTTTTACTCTACAGTTATTATGATGTCATTTGTGTGTCCTTGACCGTTCACTTCGACTTCAGACGCGCGAAGAGACGCGCCGTATAAAAAACGAAAAAAAAAAAAACTGGCTTCTCGATCTGCCTTGCCGTCAACACTTAAAGAAAGAAAAGCCGCCTGGAGAGAAAAAAAAAATGCAATGGAAGACACATCAAAGGATCGAAGCAGCGAGGAGTGCAAAAGGGAAAAAGCCCAAACATATACACAAAAGACGGAGTGCAGAAAGAGAGAGAGAAGAAAATGCAAAACCAAATAGAGAAGAAAGACAATGGCCCTTCTCTCTCTCCCTGCACATGCATGCCCATTCACAACAATCGACCAACCGACCGACCGACCGACCGACCAACTGACCAACCAACCGACCAACCGATCAACCGACCAACCGACCGACCAACCGACCGACCGACCAACCGACCAACCGACCAACCGACCAACCGACCGACCAACCGACCGACCGACCGACCAACCGACCGACCGACCGACCAACCGACCAGATCTCCAATCGAGAAGCCCCGGGTAGTCCACGGGACACTGCCCGAACCCCTCGGAGAGTCTTCTGATTTCCTCTCCTGAGTGTCCCTCTTCCGAGGAGCTCAAACTGTCCGTCTCTCGGCGTCCCGTGCGTGCCTTGATGAAATTTTCCCTCAAAAGCCTCCGATCTATCTTCACGTCTCTGCTTGGAGGGGCGGGCGGTTGAGTCAGAAAACAGAAGTAGGAGAGCAAGTGAAAGATAGAAACAAAAACGGAAAGTAGTCGACAGAGCCATGCACCCAAACACGGATTGATACAGGGAGACAGCAGTAAAGTGCATCGATCGAGGTACGGACACACAGACAGGCACACACACACACACACACACACACACACACACAGAGAGAGGCAGAAAAAAGCGCAGAGGTCCAGGCAGGCAAGCAGGCAGGCAGGCAGGCAGGCAGGCAGACAGGCAACGAAGCACTGTCGATGGAGTAAGGCGCGGGAACAGACGGCAATCACGACTGTGACGCTTCTCTGACAGACAGACAGACAGACAGACAGACAGACAGACTGACTGACTGACTGACTGACTGACTGACTGACTCTGCATTTCTCATGGTCTGTCTGAAGAGTTTGTCCCGAAAGTTTTTTCTGTTCGTGCTCAACACCTCCTCTGACGTCTTTCTCATCATCGCGTTGGAGACGGCAATCATCTGCAATTCACTCACTCACTCACTCACTCACTCTCTCGATCATTCGGGTGTGTACGTTCATGGAGCTAGGGCGAGTGGAAAGCATGCAAAGCAGCACAATCAATCAGTTCTGTGCTATTGAGTCAATCATTGCGAGGAAGGAACAACATGCAGGAACCCAAGGGGAAGGAAGAGGAGACGTGATTACATACGCGGAGTTTCATTCTGCTTCGATCGTGTCACTCATTCACATTCTCTCCGAAACTGCATGCATGAGAAACTTCTTTAATTGTGTGTACACCATCACCATACACTCATGAAATGACATCACAGAAGAACCAGCTGAGGGACGGAGAAAGAAACTGACTGACTGACTGACTGACCCCCAGGACCCTCATCTTTTCAATCAGGCTATTGTTCTTGATCACCTCCTCCTCCTTTTTCTTCCTCTTGAACTGCCGCCTCACCGCCTTCCCGTCAGAGAACCGATCTGCAAACGTACACCGATCGACGTGTTCATTCAGACATCGACGCATGCACATGCTGACTGTATACCTGCATATGCGGTTCATTCAAGGAAGTGTACATGCATGTAGACACCATCATCGGAAAACGAGGGGGGTTTTCTCACGGACTTCCAGACAGGAGAGCGGGCAGGCAGATAGACGGGAGCTGGGGCAAGCTGCGAAGCATGTAGGCTGTAAGAAAGGCATCCCAACGCTGAAAAGCATGTCTTTTTATGTTGTCGGGAGTATCGGCATCTGTACTGTGTCTGTGTCTGCACAGAAAAAAAAAGAAGAAGAAGAAGACGACAATTCCTTCATTCCAACCTCTGCGCGCTGTCCGAAAGCTGGGCGATCTCGGTCGGGGTTGAAGTTCCCCCCCCTGTGCACCTTCGATTTGACCGTCCTCTTCTTCTTCTTCTTCTTCTTCTACTTCTCCTTTGGTTTGTCCCTCTTCTTTATTGTTTTCTTCCTCTTGGGCTTGGTCTTTTTTTTTCTCGGGGGCCGTTGGCTTTTCCTCTTTGGTTGCTGGACCCCCTCCAGGCTTTTGTTGTGATTTTTGTGTGTCCTCTGTCGGTTGACTCTTTTCTCTCTGCTCCAACAGCTTCTTCGTCATTGCATGCCATACATTCCTCGCCTTTTCGTAGTCTGCCTCTTTCTTTTCAACTTTTTCGTCTTCCTTTTTGTCCACAGGTGTCTCTTCTTTTTGCGAAGGGACGCAGTCGGTGTCTGTGCACGCGTCTGGTGTTGACGTCAGGTCACCGTCTTGCTGGTCGGATCTGGAGCTTTTGCTTTTGGGGGCTTTCTCCTTTCCTCGAGATTTTGGGATAACAGGGTTTCTTCCTCCTCTGATTGTCGACTTGAGGGAGTCAGACGGAGACGGGGAGACGGGCTTCGGCGGTGCCTCTCTCAAGGAAGGGGGGGGAGGCGGAGGCTGGTCGGTGTAGTTTTGGATTTCTGATGGAGATTTATGTGAACCGTTTGATGGGTCTCCTGTTGCATCGGCTGACCTTTTTGCGTTGGCTTCTTCTGTATCTTCTGCTGAGATTTCTGTCTCTGTTTCTGTGGACTGGGGCTTGCCTTTCGACTTCTCGTTTTGCTCTACTTTTTGGACTTTGTTTTCTTGGCTTGCCTTATCTTCTCTTGGGCTTCTAAAAGTCCCAGATGAATTGTTGAGATCGACTTGTTCATCCAAAACAGACTCGGGCTCTTTAGCATTGCCCTCGTCTTGTTGGGGATCCAGCAGGAGAGGGGGGGGCCTGGGAGGGAGACTGCTCGGGGTCAGATTCGGCTGATTGGGCTTCTTGGGTT
>JAHBMJ010000155.1:0-12500 GCA_018398765.1 Chromera velia | reverse complement strand
GGGGGGCAGAGACAGCGAGAGCTTTGAGGCAAAAAGGGACTTTTGTTTGCAGGTGTTACTCCCATGAGACGCTGAGATGAAAGACTAATTCGTGATCGATGTATGACTGACTGACTGACTGACTGACTGACTGACTGACTGACTGACTGACTGACTGACTGACTGACTGACTGACTGACTGACTGACGTCTGAAGAGCGATGAGGGCAGCCGCATCCTCCTCAACGCAGGCTGAGGGTGTGGTCCCTCCACCTCCTCCGTTGTCCCCTTCGTCCTTTTGGTCTTTTGTGCTGTTCTTCAAGTTGCTCAAATTCACTTTGCTTCCGAAAAAGTTCAGGTCTTTCAGGTCAGGAATTCCTGCAGGCAGCTTGGCATCGCAAGTTGTGATATTGATATTTCCACATGATGGATATTCACTGCGTTTTGTGCCTAGCAAGTCGAAGAGAGAGACAACAAGAAGGAGAAGAGACAACCCGGGTCAACAGAACAGGATGCATACAGGTTAAGCATCTATTCAACGCATTTATGCAAATCCGAAAATCAACTGAGAAGCCGGCATCTGCAGAGAATTCTGTTGATTCCATTCACCACATGCACCCACAGGCAGTCAGGAGATGCAGCTGCTGTGCATGCTACCTGGATTCGGAAGAGACACCCGTCTTTTGGGGAAGAAATTTGCTTGCAGAACAGGCGAACGCAGAATACCAATGATTTCTTCATGTACAGAGTCACTTCGACAGCAGTGCATGACTGAATGCGCTTACCTACCGAAGCTCTTCAGCTGGTCGACGTTGAACTTCTGCGGATCGAATCCCCCCCCGAACTTCAACTCGTCCAGCTGCACGCACGCACGCACGCACGCACTCGATCCCGAAGAGATGCATTGCATAGCCGGGGGGACACTGAAGAGAGATACCAATGGCACACAGTCAAGCCAAACCACTTCAGCCGCGTGGGTCCGTGCAAACAAAATATAAAAAAACGAAGTCAGTCTGCATCTGATGAAAGGAATTAAGAGGAGAGGGGGCACCTCACGCTTCTTTGGCTGGCATGTGCCAAGGAGGTAGAAGAGCACAATCGACAGCGGAAAGACTTCAGATAAAGAAGCTGCACGTCAGAAAGAAACTCACACATGTACTCAACATAGAGCAACATGAAAAGTGACTGACCTTTAGCTTGTGAAGATCAAAACCTTTCAGGTTGGGGAACCCGAATTTCTTCACGGCATCTTCTCCACTGCCTGCAAGGAGGATGGCACCATCGCTGTGAGCAATTTGCTTTTCTGAACACAGATACGTGGGCGCTTTCTCCGCAGTGCAAATCCGATTCTCTTCCAACTTGAGCAGCAATAAGCCTTGACTGTTGTTCACACATACAGACCTTGTGAAGAGTAGAGGTGCTCGTGGAAAACGAAGAGCGCCAGCCCGATTCGCTTCATCTTTCCGGAAGCGGTGTAGATGCTCAAGTGACAAGCTCTTTTGCGGAATGCATATGTACAAGCTGTTGGAAGAATTAAGCTTCGATCGTGATCGTGTCGATCGAGCTATATATATAGCCTTAATTGCATGATCGAATTCTTGATCCGATTAATTCAAAAGTTAATTATTCGGAATCACGACCGATCGAGAGTTGGCGCGCTTTGCGCGCCGACGTACATAAAAAAAGCCATGCATGCCTTATACCATGCCTAGCTCGGCCTGATTTCATGGTTTAGGCTCCTATAGCCCCTAGAATGCCAACACTTTCTCGTGTCAGACGGAGTGACCTCCTTCAAAAAAGAAGTCACTCTCTGGCACTCTTTTCCCCCTCATAGATTTTTTTCCTTTCATAGATTTAAGCGGTGAGGTTAGGTGAGGTGTACTTAGCCTGCCTGGCTGAGATATGCAAAAGTCGATATCGATCATACATTTTATAATTACTAAAAATAGCCTAATATTTATCACAGCAAGTTACTACTTTAGCACCCACCTCGCTGGCAATCGCTGCACTGGCCTATGATAAGTTAAATGACTGATAAGCATTAAAAAACGTCTACCTATCTATCTAAAAGTTAACTTACACGGAGATAAATAAAGTTATAATTTTATTTTATATAGTTCAAATTATTTTTTACCACAATATATAGTTTTACATATAGTTTTACGTGCTTTTAGATCAAATTTCAGTAGAAATATTTTTTTTCTAACACTATTCTTTTGAGCTAGCAAGAAATACATAAACGCTCTGACAGAGCTCTCGATCTCTGGTATTCTCTGCTTTTGTTGACGGAAAACAAAACCGCGGTAGGTTTGATTTTTGATCAGTCGTACTCCGCCGCAGGCTTTTGGATCGGGACCTTCATGTTGAGATCGATTGGCGTCTCCATGGAGGCCTTCAGAAGTCTCTGCTTCTGAACCTGCTTCCCGAACTTGAACAAACGGTAGATCGCAAAAAACAGGACCACAAGCATCGCAATGGTTGTTGCAATCCAGAGGGGGGACACCACGCACCGACCCACGTTCCACTTCGTCGTCTCGTTCACCTGCACGCACCCGCTCAGATCGACGTCAATCAACAAGTAGCACGAACTACTTCTGATTCGTCCGGACCCAACGAAAGTGACGTGTGCCAATTGTGAGGCAGGATCCTTTCCCGGCACCGACAAGATCATCGCCTCCTCCGCCCCCCGTCCCTCACCCCATCCATACGTCACACACACACACACACACACACACACACACACACACACTCATACGCAAGCACACACACAAACAGACACAAACACAAACACACCACACACACACACACTCATACGCAAACACACGCAGACATACGAGAAGAGAAAGCGAACGGACTATACACAACTTCCTGATTCATGTCTAAATAAACAGCTGCGCACGAGAGACCAATGAAAGCCTCCTTGTTTTTCGGCACTCTCTCTCCTTGGTCTACCCGTGCAAACCTTTTCCATACATACAGCTGATATATGCACGCACGCACGAACCTTCCCTAGGTGCACCGAGTGCTTCACACAGGAGCGGTACTCAACCAGAAGCGAACGCCAGTCACCAGCTGCAATCATTCGGTCAGCCATTCATTCATTTGGTATGTGTGTTCACTCACTCATTGATTCACTCACTCACTCAATTTCTCTTTCGCTTCTTCTCGCCTACCGCGCATCCTCGTTCGTCGGTCCTTCCTTCCTTCCTTCCTTCCTTCCCTCCTTCCTTCCTTCCCTCCTTCCTTCCTTCCTTCCTTCCTTCCATCTATGTTTTAATCTCTCTATTTTCCCTCTTTTCTTCCTCCCTCCTTCACTTCTTTCTTTCTTTCTTTCTTTCTTTCTTTCTTTCTTTCTTTCTTTCTCTTTCTTTCTTTCTTTCTCTTTCTTTCTTTCTTTCTTTCTTTCTTTCTTTCGTTCGAACGTTCGTTCGTTCTTTCTTTCTTTCGTTCGTTCGTTCGTTCGTTCGTTCTTTCGTCCTTTCTTTCTTTCTTTCTTTCTTTCTTTCTTTCTTTCTTTCCTTCCTTCCTTCCTTCCTTCCTTCCTTCTTTCTTGCTTTCTCTCTCTGTCTCTCTCTCTGTCTCTGTCTACCCTTCTATACATATCCCGTCTCTCACACAGGCACCCATCCCCAATCCCCTCACGCGTACCGTCTGAGTGAAAGAAACCCCAACCAGCGGACAAAAGTGAAGAAAACAGCCAAAAGAAAACTAGAACGACAATAGACATCAAATCAAATTGGAACGAAGCAGAGGCAGCCAACAGCTAGGTGCTGCAACCTTGCTGCAGGCAGGCGTGTATCCCTTCCAAGGTCCCTTTGTTGGAAGCCGTTTCAGAAGGGACGAGCGTCCAGAAGCACGCACAGTGCACGGAGAGCACAGCGTCTTTCTTTCCTTTTTGACCAATTGACAGACGTCCTATTGTCTATATGCATATACATACTCACGCGCGTTGCATGCACAGTGGTCGGTCTCGAAGTAGGAGAAGCAGGGCTCCCTCGAATAGGGCTTCAACTGAGAGAACACCCTCTCAGGACAGAACTGGGTCTCCACCATGCACCCCTGCAAACAAGCAAGGTAGGTGTAGGTGTGTGTGTGTGTGTGTGTGTGTGTGTGTGTGTGTGTGTGTGTGTGCCTCTGTCTGTCTGTCTCTCTGTGTGTGTGTGTGTGTGTGTGTGTGTGTGAGAGAGAGAGAGAGAGAGTGAACCGCACACACGCCCACCCCACTGTCCGGCCCTTCGCGCACACGCATCCTTCCTGCTGCCCTATTTGCTCGATGACTTGTCGTTCATTGTGCCCGTCTGCAATTCTCTCTGTCTGACCGGGTGGAGGGTTGGCTGCATGCGTGCCTGCCTGCCTGCCTGCCTCGGTGACTGCCTGCCAAGTACCTCCGTCTGCTTTTCTGTTTGTCAGACATGACTCGCCATCTCGATCCATTCTGGGATCGTTTTTTTGCCCATTTTGTTGCACGTTACCGTCGCACTGGTTTGTATTAATATACGCATCACTGACCGTGTCTCTGAGATGAATGGGCTCCTGCCGTGCAGTCTTCGTCCCGTACTCCTCTATGTAGGTCGACGGCACCTTGGTGTTTTCTCTGCAAAGACTGTGGTTGTTATAATGCTTCAAAACCTTCTCCCTGTCTTTCTGACGGTACTTGAGTGCATTGGCCTTTCCTTCTCCTGAGTCATCCCCTCCCTTTCCTCCCAGGGCAGAGACGCGTCGTGAGTCCCAATCGTTGGGAAGGGGGGGGGAGGGGATTTTGGAACTTTCTCTTTTGTTTCCGGAATCAACAGTGTGGTTTGGCATCTTTCCTCCTTTCGTGGTGCCTTCCCCTGTACCATTTTGGTCGTCTACGGCGCTCTGTTTTTGCTTCTTGTCCACAATGGTTTGTCCCTCCAAGATAGTCTGTTCAAGCTTCGGTGGAGATTGCTCCGCGGTTGTCTGCTCGAGCTTCATGCTTTCCCCCCCCAAAACAGCCTCCGGCAACACGCTCAAAAAGGGCGATCTAGCCCAAGCGATCCAGGTGTATGAAGATCACGTGTGATCAGGCAAGTGAGGGAGCGAGTGAGACGGCATGCATAAAAGTCAAAGCTGGGGGTGCATGGCAGTTGGGAAAGGAACTCGGGCCTCAGCGCTGGTCATGCAGGCTTTGTGCTACTGCTAGTTCAATTCTTTGCAAGATCATTGAGAGGGATTGAACCCATGAACTGTGCATGCACGGTACTCATTTACATGCAAATGCATGATTGCGATTGGCGCCGAATCGATCTGTATTAATATAAATTAAATCAGCATGCAGTTATACAAGTCAGTTCGCGCGCATTGCGCGCGAAGCATTGCGCGCGAAGTCAAGTGAGTACTTGCGTGAGTGCGTGCGCCATCGCAGGAACTCACTTATTAATATATACCATGCAAGCGCAACTCAATTTGGCAAACCCCATACAGCCAATTACGTTTGCGATTGCAAATGTGAAAAATATTTTAATCGCGGAAACAGTTTTTTCAGACTTGCAACATGTTTCTGATAATATTCGTAAAGTCTGTACAAATTTTCAAGTTCATACGCGTGACCGATTACATTTACAAAAAATATGAAAATTCAAAGTCGGGCGGCCCCGGAAAACGAATCCTGACTTTGAATTTTCATATTTTTCGCAAACGTAATCGGTGGTGCGTACAAACTTGAAAATTTGCACAGACTTTACAAATATTATCAGAAACATATCGCAAGTCTTAAAAGACTGTTTACGTGAAAAAAATATTTTTCACATTTGCAATCAGAATCGTAATCGTGCCAAATTGAGTTGCACTTGGTATACCTCTTAGAACATGTTGGAGCCTCTCTTCTAGCCTCTCTTCCCACTACAATCAGAAAGAGGCTTGAAAGAGAGGTAGAACAAAGTTTTGAAGAGGAAAAAGAACTAAGATAAAGTGTAGGTGTGTGTCAAAGTGTCATGACAGGTAAGTCTCTGTGGTCTGTGCCCAAGTCTGTACAGCTCCTGGAGAAGTCTGTAAAAGTAATAGTAATACTCTCAATCTGAAAGCAAAGCAATGAATCCAATCTTGCATGCTATCTAAAGCACGATACGCACAGAAATGATAAAACAATACGTCCGCACGATAATCGCTCGGTGCGCCGGCGATTATTCACTGCATGCGCGCAACACGCATACGTAACACAAGCCCGGCCAAGCCCGTGGCCCAATGCGTGGCACGGTACTCCGACGGCTACCTGTACTAAGATAAAGTATAGGTGTGTGTCAAGGTGTCATGACAGGTAAGTCTCTGTGGTCTGTGCCCAAGTCTGTACAGCTCCTGGAGAAGTCTGTAAAAGTAATAGTAATACTCTCAATCCGAAAGCAAAGCAATAAATCCAATCTCGCATGCTATTCAAAGCACGATACGCACAGAAATGACAAAACAATACGTCTACGTGATAATCGCTCGGCGCGCCGGCGATTATTCACTGCATGCGTGCAACACGCATACGTGACACAAGCCCGGCCAAGCCCGCGGCCTAATGTGCGGCACGGTACCCCGACGGCTACCTGTACTTCAACTCCCCCCCTCGATCGTGTTGCCGAAGAAAAAGCAAAGCGTTGCAGAAAAAATATGCAAGGCAACGCGAGCGATACGACTTAGGACAAATTTCAGTCCAGCAAAGATAACAATAAAAATGAAAACAACCGCATGCTCTAACAGTGAGCTACAATGAAAAGAACGATTGCATGCTCTACCAATTGAGGTAGGAAGTCAAAAAGTTTCGTCAAAAGCAAAGACTTCCTGTATATAACAGTTACGTCATCAATCCAATCTGTTTTAATCTCCCCCTTGCTCTGTCCTCTTTTAGAAAAGAAAACTAGAAGTTTGTATTACAAATCAATTCAGTTCGAAAAGGAAACAGACTTGTGAAATCAATCAAATTATGATGAACTCCTGAATGCAGATGAGAAAATCTGGATTGATGAATGAATGAATGAATCAATGAATGAACGAATGAAAATAACTTGTACTGAATAAGATGAATCAGTCAGAGTGCAGAAGCGATGACAGATGATTTACGTGCATCACCTACTTTCCTTTTGCAGAATTAAAGCAAACCAAAATTCAAATTGGTCGACAAAAAAAAAGAAAGTTGAATGTCATTGAACGTCTTTTTTTCTCAATCTTTGTCATGCTGCGCTTTCTTCTTTTCTTCCTTTGTCTGTCTTTTGCTATCGACATGCATATGTGAGAAGAAAACCTTTCATAAAAAGAAAAGAAGTGAAATAACCATCGAAAGGTGAAAGGACACTGTTCAGCTAGAACAAAGAGCAATCTGAGAAAAGAAAACGAATTACAAATCGGACTGTCGAGTCAAACACGTCATACAGACTGCACATCTTTGAAGAGAAAATAAGATGCAGTAAATTCTATGCAGTGAATTCAGAAGAAAAACAGAACTGCCGAATGAAAGCAAAAACGAATGATGCATTTTCATTTCTATCTTTCTGTTCCGGTTCCTTCTGTATGATGTGTCCTCTCTCTCTTGCCCATCTCCCCCCCTCTCTCTCTTCAATCTGCCCCATTCCCTCACGTTCCTGTGATTCTTTCTCAATCTACTGCTCAGGTTGACTTGTTTGAAAAGAGAAGAGAAAAGCAAGAACTGCAAAGAGAAGGAGGAGAGAGAGAGAAAGAGAGAGCGATAAACAGTGGAACAAAGAGAAAACGCAAAAAAAAAAAATTTGCTGTATGTGAAAAAGAAACTTTCACCAAGCACATTCATGCAACGCAAAAAGAATAAAGAAGAGAAAAGAAAACCTTTTTAATTGTTAAATCATTTCGTTCTTTTCTCTTCTCCTAGCCCTCTTTCTTCAGTACCCCCGCTCTCCCCCCCATTCTTTTCTTATTTCATTAGTCAAACGATGATCAAGAAAGAGAAAAGACAAGAAGAAGAGCGTGAGAGAGCAAAGAAAGAAAGAGCGAGAAACGCCAGAAAGAAAAGAAAAAGAGAAAAAAAATCAAACAAAAAGAAGAGTAAGACTCTGAATGAAAAGTGATGAGAGAACGAAACATCGGCTATTCAAAAACGCAGTTATCTTCCGCTACTGCCACAATAAGTTACACAAAAACTAGATGCTCAGACTTACACAGTACAAAAAGAAAAAACAGTTGGAGAAGAGAGGTCTCAAAAATGAATGAAAAGAAATAATTGGACGTTTACATACATCCATGTTTGTCTTTTTGTTCTCGTATGTTGGGAAAGCAGATTCAAGTGGAATTCTTTTCCTTCCTTTTTTTCAGGCAGGGATCTGCTACTCCATCATCCCAGTCCTTACATGTATTCATCCCCCCTCCGGCCATCCGTTGCTGATAAGGTGGAAAAGGGATATTCACAAATCGACTGATTTGGATCTAAGGATAGATGCAGAAGCCTAAGGCACTCGAAGTCCCCACAAAGCCTATATAGAAGTCATTGAATCCATCCGTTCACAAAACCCAAAAAACATAGCCAGACGAAATCGATATAACCAGGTACAGCATGCAGGGCAAGCACACCGCTCTGAAAGGTATGGCTACTGCCTCATGAATCGTCTTCATTCAACAGAATGTAGCCCAGCGACAGACTCATGAACGTGGGTGGGTAGCCCCCGACACAGCGCACATCTCAATCCAGACATGACCTATTTGCGTATCAGAGCACGTCCAGGCACTTACAAATCAAGAAACCATCCCATTCTCACTCAAGACGTCCATCTGGCACAGGCGAGAGGCACAGGTGAAACGGCATGCTCCGCATAGCACACAGAACGAAGGTCCACGATCAGAACTCCTTTCTTCTTCCTCTGGAAGACTTCACGCAGGGTGAGATGACAAGAAAACAAAACCAGTGCAGACCTGTCTCCTGGTTTGTTCAGTCACCACTCATAAGTAGAATGGAACGTCGAAGACTAGGAAGAGACAGCACAGGCTGTTCACAGTGTCAACTGAGGGACGTAAAGAACCATGAAGGAGAGAGAAAGAGATAGATCAACACACTGCGGGAGGTTGTTTACAAGGTTTTCCTTCAATTACGAAACAGATTCTAATTCCAACAAGAAGCTGCACTTAAGAGATCCACAGAGATACCTCTGCCAGTCATCCTTGACTGCTCAGAGGCGCTGTTGCAGAAGGTCGTCCAAGCCATCACAACCAAAAGCCGCAATGTTTCATGGACTGTAGTCCACCCGACTCCTTCTCCTTCTGCAAATTAAGGGAAGACCCCCTTCAGGACCAGTTCTTCACTCCTGCTTGCATCCGACGCGCACAAACAGACAGGTCGTTCACCTTGTCCATATAATCAAACAGATTCATAGCAGCTGAGTACACAACTGCCAGGAGGGTTTCTATCACAAAAGCGAGAACATGATTGAAACGACCAGGCTGCGCAAACAGATGCGTTGCAAAGAACAGAGGAATGCCCTGAGGCTGCTTGAAGAGAAGGGGAGCGGTCCTCAGTCACGGAGAGAGAAGGTGAGGAAACATCGTGAACTGCAACACAGCAAGAGCAAGCACTGTAGGCTATTGACCGCAGAACTAAGATAAAGTGTAGGTATGTGTTAAGGTGTTATGACAGGTAAGTCTCTGTGGTCTGTGCCCAAGTCTGTACAGCTCCTGAAGAAGTCTGTAAAAGTAATAGTAATACTCTTAATCCGAAAGCAAAGCAATAAATCCAATCTTGCATGCTATCTAAAGCACGATACGCACAGAAATGATAAAACAATACGTCTACGCGATAATCGCTCGGCGCGCCGGCGATTATTCACTGCATGCGCGCAACACGCATATGTAACACAAGCCCGGCCAAGCCCGCGGCCCAATGCACGGCACGGTACTCCGACGGCTACCTGTACTTCAACTGAAAAATGAGGTAGAAATGGCTAAGATTGGTGGTGTTGCTTATTTTTTGTCTGACCTACGAAATAACTGGTTCTGTTTCCTCTCAGTTCTACCCAGATCCTTGGTGTTCAATCAGACTGAGTTTATACATCTAGTAGTCCCTTCCATGTACGGCCATCAGAGCGTTACGTCTATTTGCGTTCCTACCTTTTAGGAACGGTGTTGCGCTGGATGCACGGAGGAGAAGCTTCTACACCTCTGGCATACTTTTGGCCTTCATTCGTTGTTTTCCGGAACGGAACTCCCTGAAGCCCCCTGTTTCGTTTCTCTTGGTAGCACGGCGGTTTCTCTAGAGTATGGGCCTCCGCTTCTATCGCTTGCGGTGGCTTGTCATCGCTTGTCTGGCTGGTATTGTTCTCGACTCCAGCTTCAAAGGGAGAGTCGTTGCAACGATTGTGTTAATAGAAGCCCCTTCGTCCAGCGTCAGGGTGTGAACGAGCCTGTTACAGTGTGTGTCTCCCTTTATTACCTTTTATCCACCGTCAGAGTGAGAACCTCCCTTAATCCATGTGGAGAGCCCCAGGCCCTCAGATTATGAACCCATTATGAACCCCCTTCAATTGAGTCAATTCACGTGTACGTGGTGAGCCGGCTAAAGTGTGGGTCTCTTTTTATCTGCCTATTTCCGTCCCCGCCCACTGGTAGTCGTGCACCTCTACACGAAAAACAGAGCCTGACCACTCCTCAGTGATGAGACTGGTCATGCAGAGACTCTCCTTGTTGCCAACACTCTGAAGGGGGTATGATGATGATGATGTATGGGGTTAAAGCCGGTGAGCCGTATAGACTCTGGCCAACCTAGAGCATCATACATAGAGTTAAACTTTCGACTTAGGCCCCACTGGGATAAGTTGAATCGATGAGAGCCTGACAGGGATAGGGAGGCGGATGGAAGTGGAGGGTGGCTCCACCTCTAAGTAAACAGGCTTTTGCTTTATCTGGTAGTCCTCTTACAGGCTGAGTTACAATGCGCTCTCTATCCCACTCTTGAGACAATTGAGGGCTGCCTGCATTTCGCCCAGAAGAGGGTCCCCATAACCGATTAAAGCGCCAGAACAGCACTGGTATGCCCGAGCAGAGGGGGAAACGAGAAGGAAAGGGAAAAAATAAGTACCTCAGGGGGAACAGAAAGGACGGAGACGGACTCCTCTGTTTCTGTATCTTTTTTTTCTCTAAGGGTCACGGGCCAGTGAGATTCTTTCTGTCAGTTCGTGTCAGTTAAAGGTCTGTCAGATGACCTCTAAAGAAAATCACCCGAGGTGGAACAGAAGGAGACGGAGAGAGAAAAAGATTAGAACTCCCAATCTCCTTTGATTCCCTATCTTTTCTGCCGAAGACGTACAAGCAAAGGTTTCTCTTTCAGTTCAGTTCCTGCAGTTCGGTCAGTTCAGTCAGTTCAGTCGGTTCGGTTGGTTTATCCCTGAGGCACGACTTGTTTTCCAGGGGAGTGAAATTGCGAGTAGTAAGCATGATAAAAAAATTCAAAAAGAGGAGAAAAAAGGAGAAGGAGAACGGAGAAGCCGCACGTAGCATGCACCCTGCTCGCAGACCCGCTTGTGAACCGCACGAGCATGAGCGCCCCGTGTGCCCCTCCGTACCCGTGCAAGCTTGAGCCCGTCACCTCCCACCGCCTCTCATGCTCACATGAGGGGTGCCATCCAAGCCCTGCAGCCTGGGCCTCTTGGGGTCGTCCGTCTTGCATTTCCCCCCCATATGCTTTTCGCTCACCCCCCGATTGATTCCATTCTGCCCTTGTTTGTTCATCAATCAATCAATCAATCAATCAATCAATTGGATAAAACACACTTGGACTGATATAATGAAATATATATTCCCCTTAAAAGCAAGTACGGTCGTCAAAAATCAATAACAACGGAGAAAGAGTGAGAGGAAGTGAGGGAAAAGGAAGAAAGAAAGAAAGAAAGAAAGAAAGAAAGAAAGGAAGAAAGGAAGAAAGAAAGAAAGAAAGAAAGAAAGAAAGAAAGGAAGAAAAGAGAAAGAAGGACAGACTGGGGGAATATACACAGTTACTTACAAAGGCAATTGGAGATCGCCCGTGCGCCTGCAACAGGGTGCTTTTCGAGGAGAAGTATGAAGATCTCCCTCACTTTCTTCTCATTTTTGCTTAAACCCTATCCCCACTGCTGCTTAGCCATTTGTTGTGCCCACACAATCAAGTCCAACTTAGAGCGAGCGTCTCTTACTTCATCCAAAAGCATGACATAATGAGACCTACCGGACTTTAACATCATTTCGGACTTTGAAATATAGGATGTTCCATAGTATTTCAACGTTGTTTATATACCTTTAAATTAAATAGACATTCTTTAAAACATGATTCTTTTAAGATAAAATTAACATTAAAGAAAAAATTGAAGCTAAACATGTCAGTGTCAGGAGATTTCAATTTTTGAGTTCTTTTAGCATTCAATTATGATAATGCATAATATTGTATTTACAATTTTTTTTTTATAATTTCGATTACACGTAAATAAATGTTTAAGTACAATGTCATGTTAAGATGAATGCTTAGTAGAATAACTGAATTCAAATCATCTTAGTAAATTAAATCTAAACTTAAATAGTTAGTTGGTCACTAAGTTC
>JAHBMJ010000154.1:47500-55148 GCA_018398765.1 Chromera velia | reverse complement strand
GGAAGAGGAGGAGGAAGAGGAGGAGGAAGAGGAGGAGGAAGAGGAGGAAGAGGAGGAGGAGGAGGAGGAGGAAGAGGAGGAGGAAGAGGAGGAGGAAGAGGAAGAGGAGGAACTAGCGGAAGAGTAGGACGAGGGGTCTGAGCCGCCCCCCTCCCCTTTGTTGCTTTGGGCTTTGTCTCCGGGTCCGGGGCCGGGGCCCCGGGGTAGGGGAGCGCTTGGCGGTGGAGGGGGCTGTCTAGTGGAGTGTTGTGGGGGTTCTGACATGTTCTTGCGCCGGGGGGGTAGGCTCGGGTGTCTGCTGGAGCTTGGAGGGGGCAGATGTGACCGTCTGTGCTGCACGGCCTCCCTTGCCGGACACATTGGCACGAGGTGCACCTTCCCCCCAACCTATGGCATGCACAGCATTCGCTCGCCCTCACCTTTTACGAGTTCTGGGGTGGGGGGGTGGGTGTTTTGGTGCTGTGTCTGGCTGTTGTGTCTTCATCTTTGCTGTCTGAATGCTTTAAGTTCACCAGATTAGGAGGTTCGTCATCTTCTTCCTCTTGCTCCCTTTTTTCGCCGCCCCGCCTCTCCTTCCATGTCTTTTTAAGGCGCTTCTCGCAGACTCTCTTGTCCGCTACCCATTTATACCTCTCAAAGGGGTCCGTTGGGGCTTCATCCGGCACTTTCAGGTACCCCTTTGAGGGGGTGAGGGTCTCGGCTGGTGTATCGCTGAGGCTTTCGGGGGTTTGCGTGTGTGTGTGTATATGGGGTTGTATATGTGGGGTAAGTGTCTGCAGGGGTGCTGGTGGTTGGAATGGGGCTGCCTCTGGGGGGTTGTTGAGGCTTTCTGGAGTCTGTGGGTGTATGTGCGTCTGTGTGCGTGTATGCAGGGTGGGTGTCTGCAGGGGTTCTGATGGTTGGAAGGAGGCTGCCTCTGGGATGTCGCTGAAGCTTTCTGGGGTCTGTGGGTGGGTGTGCTTGTGTGTGTGTGTATGCGGGATGGGTGGCTTTGGGGGTTCTTGTGGTTGGAGGGGGGCTGCCTCTGGGGTGTTGCTGAGGCTTTCTGAGGTCTGTGGGTATGTATGCGTGTATGCGGGGTGAGTGGCTTCGGGGGTTCTGGTAGTTAGAAGGGGGCTGCCTCTGGGGTGTTGCTGAGGCTTTCTGGGGTCTGTGGGTGTATTTGCGTGTGTGTGTGTATATGTAGGATGGGTGGTTTCGGGGGTTCTGGTGGTTGGAGGGGGGCTGTCTCTGAGGCTTTCTGGGGTCTGTGTGTGTGTGTGTGTGTGTGTGTGTGTGTGTGCGTGTATGCGGGGTGGGTAGCTTCGGGTGTTCTGGTGGTTGGAAGGAGGCTACCTCAGATGTGTCGCTGAGGCTTTCTGGGGTCTGTAGGTGTGTGTGCTTGTGTGTATGTGTGGGTAGGATGGGTTTCTTTGGGGGTGCGGCGGCCGATTAGAAGGGGGCTGCATCAGGGTTCAGTGAGGAGCACGTCGGGGACTGGGTGGAGGGTATGTTGCGGGAGGGGGGGGGGTTTGCTGTCTGTGCGAGTGCGGGATGGGGTGAGGTCCTCATAGGGGTGGGGTTAGGGAGGAGTCTTAGGTCCAGACTGAGTGTTCGCAGGGTGGGCAGCTGTAGATAACGATGGCTTAGACGATGGCACATTATAGTCATAGTCATAGTTAAGAATCTTAAGATTTATATGTTCCGCGTACCTCCAAAGCCCACTGGGCTAGGCGACGCACAGTGGTAAAAAAAAAAAAAAAAAATAGACCTTTCCAGATTTTTTTTTTCTTTTTTTCTACGAAGGATTTCCTAGAGCACCTCTAGGAGCACCTAGAGGAGCACCTTTTAGAAATACTTTTAAACTAACTTCCTCGCAAACTTATTACTCAACTCAAAGTTTCAGAGGGAGTGACCCGGTCCGTCATTTCACCATTCATACTAATTAAAAAATGAATGAAGTCTGCGTGTATGGCACTGCATGGCAGTGCATGCAGCAACCATCGCAAAAAGGGATTACAGGGATGAAGGTGAGCAGGCGGGCGAAGGGAAAAGGGGGCTCTCTTTTATCCTATGCAAAGAGTGACAAGAAAGATAGATGTATGGATGCAGACAGAAGAGCAGACAGAGGAGAAGTTCTTTGACTGGCTCTTTAACGATATCTAGGACGATATACATTTTGAAGCTCTAGTCGAAGCTAGTTTTGGTCAATCCTTTTAAACATCTACCAAGCTAAAAGTGAAACTGGGATCCTAGATATGATTCAAACTCTAGTTGAAGTTAGTCATTTAACCTTTATTTTTTTTTACATATACAATAAAATTTTAAATAATAAAAAAAAGAAGAATAGACGTTTTCAGATTTTTTTTTTTTTTACCATTGTGCGTCGCCTAGCCACTGGGCCACTGCCAAAATAAATCGGATCCAGTAGTAGTAACTTTACTTAAATTTTGGATTATGATGGTCTAGTATTTTTGGTCATTCCTTTTTTATTCATTATTCGATAGCTAGATTGTGTCCACTTTAAACCAACGGCTTTTCACTGAGCAGCACCCTCAGTAGGGGGGTTATGCTTTTACATAATTATAAAAAAAAATGTGTGTTTTTACTTCTTCAAAGCCTTGCTAGTGGCTTGGGATTTGGCGTCGCTAAATATAGGATTTAACCCTCAATCATCATCATCATCATTATTATTAATCGGTCTATAGGCCATCATGCAGTGCATGAGTCTAGGACAATGCTTTATTGCCCCTTTGCCAGACCTCCATCATACAACAGGAGGGGGCTTCACTCTCACAACTCTAAACACCCTGTATCTAGAAGATGCTTTCTAAATCGCTGATGCCGTTTCCCTTCTGCGGAAGGAGTGCGACAACTGCAACAGAGACTCTCAGGCAGTAGAGGCAGATAGGAAGACCGGTAGAGAGGGGAGACGGGAAATATACTTGGGAGATGGAAAAAGAACATTCAAAAGGTGAGACAGGAAGAGGGGTAAGTAACCATCATATGCATCAATTTGCAGGCCTTATGATGGAGAGTGCAGATAAATGTTTTGCAAGAGTCGCAAGGCCGGTATGGGTGAGTGTCTGAGTGCCAGGGTGACCTTCATTCGTGCCAACAATTCGCTTTGCGTGGCATGTTTTAGAGGGGTGGAGTCTATCGATAGCAACCACTTTCTCTCTCTTTCTTGGGCTCTGTCTAATTTGGCTTCAATTTCAGCTACAATTGCATTCAGAGCCTCTCGATCTGCTCTTGTTTCTGTGCATTCAGTCAGCCGGTGCAGCAGATCGTCCGCTTTGCCCCTGCATGCAGGGCAAACCGCGTCTTCCAGCCCTCTATAACATGCATGGGGGCAACCACCGAGCAACATATACAGCAAGGCTGAAAAAAGGCCTGAGGACCAGATCGCAGCGCAAGAGAGGAAAACGAAACGGGGGGACGAAGGGGATGAGGGAAAAGTAGAGGAAAGGAAGAGGAGAGACGAACGTTAGGCAGTAGAATAAGACATTTAGAACACATTCGCTCTGACGCCTCTGCCAAACTATAAAACTGCTCCCCGTGAAGCGGCCCTTTCTAGATAAGCATCAATCCATTTATCAACTTCCCGGTTGATCACTGCTCTTAAGAGAAGCAGACGGCCAACCTTGGTGGCTTTGAAATTCTTCCTTCTCCTGATGGTTGGATTGACAGTCACAAATTCTTCCAATCCTGTCGACCCAATCAATTTTTGTGCGTGCATCATAGAGGAAGGACAATCACCATTCATTAAAGCCAACCAGGCACCCGCGGGCATCTTGAGGTCAATATGTTTTAAGTTTAACTTAGTCAAATACCCCGCAAGTCTCATCGACATATGCATACGTGCAGGAAGTAGACCGACAGCACACAGAGTAGGTATACGGAAAGAGGAGAGAGGCAGATTCAAAACCCAACGGACAAAGCATAATTGAAGAGCATCTAATGCATCCATGTCTGACTTGCGGACAGGCAGACAGTCAAACGTGTATAGAGCAACAGGCAACCAGAAAGCGCATAAACACAAAATTTTTGCTGCAGGGGGCCGTAGGCGACCTAAAGAGAGTGCCACACTCTTTGCATGACCCATCCGTCTACTCGCTATGCTAAGCCTCTCTTCTATTACCTCCTTTAAGTCTTTCCCTTCGAACAAAAGAACATCCAGATACTTATACGACCCCACTCTCTCGACTTCTTTTCCCCGAAACATAATTTTGCCTTCAATTGCAGGGTAAGAGTCGGACAGACACATGAATTTCGTCTTTTTTAAATTAATAGTGAGCCCTCTCTCTTCACAGAAAGAATTCAATTCATTCAAGCGGACTTGCAGGTCATGCATGCTCTCAGCAACGAAGACAAGGTCATTGGCGTAACCATGCAAGGCTATCACACTTAACCCCACCAAGCAGAACCTCTGCACGACCGGAAGCCTTCACTCTTTCATGCAGGTCATTGATAAAAATCAAGAAGAGAAGAGGGGAAAGAGGATTCCCTTGTTTCACCCCTTTCTCTTCTTTGAACATAAAAGGGCTACCAGTGATGCTTCCGTACACATTTGTATATATTGCCTGAATCATTTTGACATCAATTGCACTTACCCCTTACTTCAACAAAACTTCAAACAAAACATCCCTGAGCAGGGAGTCAAAGGCTTTGCTGAAGTCTACAAAGCATGTTAATAAGGGCTTCTTTCGTTTCTTTGCCTTTTGCATCAGCGCGGTAAGTACTCCAATAGCTTCTCTTATTCCTATCCCTTGTGAAGGCGGGGGGCCCCCAGGTGAGACCTTTTGTTCCGGCAGAGGTCCCGAAAACTGCCGTGATGCAGGGTCGAATCTGTAGGAGAGGAGTACCCTGCTCTCCCCCCCTCCCCCTGCCACGTCGGCTACTGGGAGGGACCGGCCCTCTCTTCTCCTTCCCCCGAGCTTCCTGCTGGTCTATCGACTCCATTGAACTCGGCCACCCTACTCTCCCACCCTTTTTCCTCAGTTTGTACTGGGTTCACCGGGGACTGAACGTCTGCCATAGCATCCCCATTTTCTCCTCCCTGGATCGGTCCCCCCTGCCAGGAAGGCACTGTGTTCAGAACTCTAAAAGGGCCCCCCCACTCATCAGTGCACTGCTTCTGCTGGGGGCCAAACAAGAGTCCCCGCCTCACTCCGCCTCCCTCACCCCTTTGCATTCGCTGTTTATATCTGTGGGTCTGCTCTGCAATGCCAGGGTCACCGTTCGTCTCTCGTCGTGTGTTCTACGCAGGCGCAGCCCCAGGTTGACCTGTCTTGGTGCCTCGGGCTCGACCATGCCCCCCGCTCCAAGGTCTGCCAGTGGGGCCCTAGACCCTTTGATTCTCCCCAATCTCCAGTCAGCCGAGAACTGCCGGAGTCGCTCGGTCAGTCCTGCTGCTCTGGTGCTAGTGAGGCCGGTGACCTTTCGAAAGTCCTGCACAACAACATGGTACCGGTCTTTCAAATTCTGCTGTGCTTCGGTTGCAAACCCTCCCTCCACCATTATCAACCTTTCCAAAGAAACGGAAGAGGGAGGAAACACCTGGGTGCATTATGATTTCTTGATTCTCAGCATCTGTAGGGAGGGAGAGGGGGAGAGGTTTCCCGTCTTCAATCCCCAGTCTATTGCGGGCCTTGTCGTATGCTGACAGCAGGGCAGCTGCATCACCCGAGGTGAGTTTGAGTTCACCGGTATGCGAGGGCTCCCCCTCCCTGCATGTCTGTGGTGCTTCTATAGAAAAAAGACTCGATCCTCCAGCTCATGCCCCATGACCCATCTATGTCCGGCTCATTCCGGCTCTCCAGATAATATACATCCAAGTATTGAGAGGCAGCGATGGAGGGGGGAATAGGGGTACAGCTCCTGTGGGAATTTCCTCTGCTGCTTCCACTCGCCCTCTATGAGGGCACCAAGAGACTCTGCTGCTTTGAGGTCGTCCTTTGTGAAACACAGGCCAAAGGGGAGATGTCTTACCACCACCGTGCCCCTCTTGGCATGGTTGAGTGATTTTTTCTTTTTAACTCACTCCACGAGTGCAAGCACCCTCTCTTCCTCAACGATCATTTCTACCTAGTTGAGCCTGACCTCAACCCTCTGCTCAGCTTGCCCTATCAGAGTCATAGCCTCGTCCCTGAAGATGGTACCGAGATGGAGACCTTTGAGTGCGGTGGTGATCTCTGTAAATTTTGGGATAAGGGTATTGGAGACGGCTGTTGCTGCAGCCGTTGGAGCACGGTTAATGACATCGTCATTTTCTCCGCTGCCCTTTCTTCCTACTTTATTTGAGTCTTTACTTTCGTCCGACATCAGGAATGAAACTAGTCAGGGCACGATAGATGCAAAAACAGGTCTATACTAGTTGAAGACTGCCTAAGAAACGAAGGATACGTTTTTCAAGTCGAACTCCCGTCACAGAACGAGTAAGAAGTTCGGAAAAGGACCAATCTGGTCAGTGCTTGTGACTTTAACAGTTTGAAAAAGAAAGAGAAAAGATCTTAGGTCATCAACTTCCATTTCTACTAGTCTCTAATAACGTTTCTACAGTAGAATAGTCGCGTATTGCCAGTATATGCCAAGGTATTTTGGTTTCGTTACTGCATATAGTACAAGCCGTATAACTTCCACAGCGTACGTATAAGACTGTAACAAACGGTAACAAACGGAGTATAAGCAGAAACATACAAACTTGGTGTTTTCTTATAGTGTTGGTCCCTTTAATACAAATAGTAGCAAATGGCAGTTGCAAAGGCCCATGAAGAGGAGAGCGACTTGGCCTAAAGTTGGAAAAAACTTGAATATAGTACTAGTGTGAGACCTAGTAAGACCAGGGGTTAAAATGATTATTGAAGGCTTTGTTATGCATGCATTATGCATGCCGTGTCACCTTATATAAAGGCCGCATCTAGCCTAGTTAAAATTGTCAGAAGGTTTACAAACAAATGACTTAGTCTGTTCATCAAGTTAAAAACCTGTCTTTTACAGGCTCCAACAAGGCCTTTCTAAGTATTTTTAAGTAGTGCTAGCCCATAACCAGTCTCAACAAAAGCCAGAACTAGGAGCTAGAAAAATGATAAAAGAAGAATAGCAGCACCCACAAATACCTACAAACATATAGGAAGAACTACAGACAAATGCATTGTCAGAGCTGCCAAAGAGACGCGCTTCAACTAACTCTTGTTCTGAACTCAAGAGTAATGAACTTGGTTCTACGAGAGCAATGATCAAATGATACAATGAATTTTGTTTAAATCTTGTGAGTGTGTCTAATGATCAGAACTGTTGTTAACTGTTGTATCAGAAACGAATTAGACCTCTCTATACACCTATTAAAAACTTACTACCAACTAAACAGCTCAAAATATTGCCCGAGCAACAGTGCCGTCCCCTGCTTGGTGAGAGCCCAAACAACAGGCTCTAAATTTTTATTTCCAATATGTTTGAGTGACCAAAACCTTCAAAATCATATATACAGTCAGAGTCGCTATAGTTGTATACGATTTTGAAGTCCGTTTGGCTGTACGTATTGGTCCTAAAAAAAAACTTCGTGAAATCTCTGACACAGTTGACATAAACAAATGATGATTCAAGGTTTTATCATGCATGCCGCGTCTATGGCTGTTGGCGGTTCGTTTTGGGAACTTCTCTATAGCTC
>JAHBMJ010000154.1:35000-42500 GCA_018398765.1 Chromera velia | reverse complement strand
CCATGCATCTCCAAAATTCTCTATGCGCACCAAATAGGATCAAATAGGACTCTATTGAATGAAATTCCGGCCCTGCGGAATTTGGGGGTCAATTTAATCGATGTGTCATCGACAACACCAGTTTGTACAGCTGTCAGTGAGTTGAGTAGATCATGAAACCTGTTCCTGTTAGTTTACTGACCGCGGTTTGTTTCTTTCGCAGGGTACGCGCTGCTTATCCGACCAAAAGATTAATTGTCACAACCTGTTAACGGCAGTGAAAAAATCTGAGGGCATGTACATTTTCTACAGTACTACTCAGTACCGATTCCGACCCTACGAAGCTTACTGTCTCAGAAGAGGATACCTAAATTTTCGGAAAGGGTGGGGTGACTAGGGAAAATGTCAGTCTGGTTTAGATAAAGACAAGAGAGAGGGAGACGGAGATGTCTCAGAACATCCAGGGTCTAGAGCGTGGAATATTTTGAGATGCGAAGCTTCCCGCACCACGGAAGACCCTCCTATCGTTCTCTATGCCATGCGGGGAGATCTATCGGCTGTGAAGCGTTATGTAAATGAGGGGGGGGATGTGGACGATTATGGTTCGTGGACAGAGGCGGGGGAGAAATCGGGATACGAGAAGGAGTCGACTTAGAAGAAAGACACGGCACTCGTTGCTGCGTCCCGATTCTGTTACCCGTCTGTTGTCTCCTTCCTTCTCGGGAAGGGTGCGAACCTGCACCACAACTCTTGCCCCAGCTGTGGCATCCATGACACGGCCCTTTCTGTAGCAAAGGAAAAAGGCCACTCAGAGTGTGTGCATCTGCTTGAGGCAGCACTGTTCAAAGAACAGAAGGCAAAGATAGAGAAAGTTCTGCTGACCCATTTTACACCAACACAATCTACAGAAGCAGAAGGGGGAAAGGGGAAGAGAGGCGTACCTCCCAGTCGTTTGAGACAGGAGGAGGAAGATAAGAAAAATGATGGAGGTTTCAGTAAGAATGCTGCTGCTCCCACGTTTACAAAGGGAGGAGACGGAGAAGGGAAACCAGAGTCCCAGTCAGACACGCAGTCTGATCCTACACCTGAATCTGTGTGGTATCTCAGCGGTATGAGGGGTTCCGTTGATGCCTGCAAGCTGCGTCCTGTTCTATCTTTGAACATCTTTTCGTTTTTCTCTCTTTCTCAAGCCGTCTCTGCCCTTTCCGAGTTAGCCTCGATGTATCTTGAGGGAAGGAGTACGGAGAGCAACCCCGAAGAGGGGGCCTTATAGGTTGTCAGGGCTCTGAATCTCGAAGCCTCACAGCTGTGTTGGGATTTGAATTCAGACCCTTCCAACGAGCGTTTCGGTCTGGGCTTTGAGGACCTCCTCTCTCAACTCAAAAGAGCGTGCTTCCCCGTTGCCTTCCCGGGATTATGCGGGAGGCAGTTTGCAGTTCAAGTGGACGAAGAGGTGCTCAGGTCTATCGCTGCGTTCCTGACCACATAACGGTAGAAGAGGGAGGAGGCACAAAGAAAGGTGGAAGAGGAGAGAAAGAGAAGGGAAGAGGAGCGGAAGAGGAAGGAAGAGGAAGAGCAGCAGAAGAGAGGGGAGACACAAAGAAACTTTAAGGTGGATGAGGAAAGAAGGAGACAGGAAGAGGAATTTAGAAGGGAAAGGGACAAGCAAGACCGGCAAAAGTGGGAGGAGCTGAAAGAAAGGGAAGCGGAAGAGCGGCGGAGGTGGGAGGAGGAATAAAGAAAGGTGGAGGAGGAAAGAAAGAGACGGGAGGAGGAATACAGGAAGAGAACCGAAGAAGAACGGAAGAAAAGGGAAGAAGAAGAACGGCAGAAGAGGGAGAAGGCGCAAAGAAAGGTGGAGGAGGAAAGAAGGGCATGGAAAGAATTATACAGGAAGAGAGGGGAAGAGGAAAGGAAGAAGCGGGAAGAGGAAGAGCGGCAGAGAGATGAGGAAAAAGTTAAACTTCGTCAAGAATACAGACAAGCAAGAGCAGAAGAGATCTGCCACTGCCTCGCTCTTCGTTGCGGCCCCCACCACCAAATACACACGGGTGTTTGCACAGACCTCCATTTCCACTCGAGGGACTTCTGCACCTACATGGACCCGGAGATGTCCGAAGTGAACGGAGACGGACTCCCTCCCCGCTGCAAAAACTTAGTAGATACAGAAATATGCCCGTCAGTCAGTTAGTCAGTCAGTCAGTACTTTGAACTCAGTTAGGTATGTATTGTCAGTCCATGGTGACCTCTCCGTCTGTCTGTCTGTCTATCTATCTATCTATCCATCTATCTGTCTGTCTCTCTGTCTCTCTGTCTTTCTGTCTCTCTGTTTCTCTGTTTCTCTGTCTGTCTGTCTGTCTATCTGTCTGTCTGTCTGCCTGTCTGTCTGTCTGTCTGTCCGCTCCGCCTTGGCTTCTACTTCTGCTTCTGGCGGTATCCCCCACCCAGCTCCCACGCATGACCAAGAGCATCAAAACCCACCCCCTTCAGAACAGGAATTCTGATACAGAGAAGAGATTTTGGAGAAGGTTTTCGGCCCCACCAGCACCGTTGCTCTTTCGGTATGAGACTAAGTCTTTGACAGTTTCGTTACCGCCGAAAGAGTCCTTCTATAAGATATGAAGACACAGCATCAGAAGAATCCCCCTCCGCAGGGATGCCCCCCCATCCCCCCACCCCTGTCTAAAAACCATGACGGTGCCGGTCCCCACGTGCAGTTTCTTTCTTTTTTTTCTAGTTTCTTTTTTCTTTTTTATTTGTTGGTTTTTCTTGTCTCGTCTTCTTTTCTCTTCTTTCTTGTCTTGGGTGGAAGCAGCAGAGGATTAGTGTGTGAAACCAGTGATCACGTGAAAGTCTGTCGGGAGGTGGAAAGACAAGGGGCGCTTAACTCTCACCTTTCGGGCCCCCTGCCCTCGCTGTTTGATTGTTGTTGCTGTTCTTGTGTCTTTGTTCTTTCTTTCTTTCTTTCTCTCTCTCTCTCTCTCTCTCTCTCTCTCTCTCTCTTTCTTTCTTTCTTTCTTTCTTTCTTTCTTTCTTTCTTTCTTTCTTTCTTTTTGTCTGTTGTGTTCATGAAGAAAAGGAGGGAGAAGAAGAAGAAACATATAGTCTGTCTCTCCGCTCCTCTATCTATTTATCTGTTTATCTATCTATCTATCTGACTATCTAGCTGTCTGTGTGTTTATCTGTCCGTCTATCTATCTATTTATCTGTCTGCTTGTCTGTCTGTCTGTCTGTCTGTCTGTCTGGACCGTCTTGTTCTTTATCCTTTTACTCATTTCTTTTTTTTTTCTTCTAATTTCTTTCTCTTGTTTCTTTCGTTCTTTCCTTCTTTCTTTCTACCTTTCTTTCTATCTTTTGGTCTGCCTGTCTTATCTTGAGTGGAAGCAGCAGGAAGTGGCGTGTGGATTCAGTGATCATGCGAAGTCCTGTCGCGAGGGGGACAGAGAAAGGGCGCTTGACTGTGCACTTTTCGGCCCCATTGACCATTTTATCTTTATGGCCATTTTCCTTTTTTTTGTCTTGGATTCTTTCTCCTTTTTTTGTCTGTTGTGTTCATGAAAAGAAGAGGAAGGAAAGACACATGGAGTATTTCTGTCTTTTTGTTTTGTTTTGTTTTCTTACGTTGGCTCGTTCGTTCGTTCTCTTTTTCATCGTTCTTTGTGAGCTGTTGATGTGTAAAGAAGGGAAGAAGAAGAGATAGGAAGCATAGTGTCTGTCTGCCTCTCTGTATGCTCTCTTTCCTTTCTTTCTTTCTTTCTTTCTTTCCTTCCTTCTTTCTTGCCTTCGTTCTTTCTTTTCTTCCTTTTTTTTTTTCTTTCTTTCTTTCTTTCTTTTTTTGTTTCTTTCTTTCTTTCTTTCTTTCTTTCCTTCTTTCCTTCCTACTTCTTGCCTCTCGTTCTTCTTTCTTCGGACTTAAACCCTCACTCCCTCCTGGCTGTCTGAACGTTGTTTCTTTTGCTTTGATACATTTCCTCTTACTGATTTCTCTGTCGACCACTTGCCTTTCTCTTCATCCCGTTAAATGGTTCCGCTTTTCACCTTTCTGCCTACTCCGCCATCACCCAGCAGAGTGTTTTGACTGTACGTTTCGTAGCACGTCTTTTTCTGTTTGATTGAGCTTCTCGAAGCTTCTCTCCTTGACTTCTGCTGGCAGATTGAGAAATAAAGAACTGGGTCTGAGAGGTTGTTTGACCGTGGTCTTTTTCTTCAAGTCCTCGAAGCTTCAGAGGAGCAACTCGATCTGCCAACTGTCTGAACAGAATGAATGATGTTTCCTAGCTGTGTCACAGTGTCTGAATATATAAAGAGGAAATAAATATCTGCATAGGCTATCTCTCGTCTCTCCCAATCGAATCAAATCTCCTGTCGATCGACCGATCTATCGATTTATTTATCTGCTCTGCAGATTCGGGGAGCGTTGTCTGTTCAACCACCTTCCCTCGAGGTTCCACACCCTGGGCATAGGGGAGTGGACAGTAGGAGCGCCCACACACCCTATCCCCCCCCCCCCTCAACGTGGCAGGAGGCATCTTTTTTCTTCGTTCCCGTTGGAGGTGCGCCAGAGTCCTTTCTTTGGTGGAGGAACAAGACAAAGAAAACAAAAGAGAAGAGAAGAGAAGAGGAGAGAAGAGATGTCACCGGCCTGCAGGCAAGCAGGGCAAAGGGCGAGGCAAGAAGGTGTAAGGAAGCCTTAGAAAGTAAAGAAAGAAGGATAGCACTGAGTGGATACTGAAGATCGAAGAATCACAGCATAGATACAGGCTTGCAGGCATGGGATTCAATCATTCCACACGTGCCTCGCATTTGTTTTCTTTTTTTCTTTCGTTCTTTCTTTCTTTCTGTTTATCTGCGTCCCTCTCTTCCTCCCTATCCTTTTTGCTATCTGAGAAACTTGTGGCAACGGATACTTGCTTCAGCCGTGTGTTTTACTGCCAGGTGTGCATCCTTTTATAGCTTTAAGCTGAAAAGAATTTGATTGTCCCATAATTAATTAGAGAACTCACAGCGGAACGTTGTAAATCTGATGTATCGCACTCCTTTGTTTGTTTTTTCACTTCCCTGCTGGCACGCATACGTCGCTGTCGTGTTACCTGTAGCTGTCCTTCGATCATGCATGAAATTGATAAACTGTGTGGTTGGATGTCCCATCGCATTTTGGCTTCTCATTTTAATGAAAGAGGGTCACTTGTTCGTTCAATCACTTTGACATAACTTTGCTGGCGGTATTCGTTGGATGCAAACTCTTCAGCCAGCAAGACTGATCGAGTCTTTGCTGGGTGTCTGTAGCTGTGAAACCTAGTATGAAACCTGACAAATTATATATTTAAGAGGCGGTTGAGATACATGAGACCTATAAAATAATACATTTACTGTCTCCTTCTGTATTTTGCTCTCCATTTCGGGCGTGGTGCTGGCTTCTTTTCTTTATTAAACGCCTTGTCTGTCTGCTTTCCCGCCTTTACACTGTCTAACTGACTAATTGACTTGGAATAACTATATCAAACATAATCAAATTATACTGTTATACCATAGATATGGTATCACTTACAGAACCACTTCTTAGGAGACTCCATTGCAAGCATATTAAATGTTACTGTATGAACCTATAGCTGCAAGTTGTTTTTTTTTTGTATTAATTCTTTTCTACAATTCACATCTTTGTTAGAGTTATAATCTCAGTTATTAAAAGTGTTATCCTTTTGTTTGAATTATTATTTTTTTGATTATATGTTTTTCATGTGTATGTTTATAACATCATACTGCCAGTGTTTGTATCTAGGTTTGCATGTTTTTTTTTGTTTGTAAATGAATAGACTTAGCTGTTTTGTGTTATTTACAGATTCCTATTCATTGCACGTCACCTTGGTTTATCCCTTAATTTAAAAACATTTAAGAAGTTTCTATTGGTGAATCAGAAGTCAAATTTAGAAACCGATTTTTTAAAAAAATTATGCAAGAAATGAAAGAGTTTTGATTTTGTTTTATTTTGTTTTGAATAGTTTCATGAGTTTCGTGTTCAATTTCACTAAATTTCACCTTATTTCACCTGCTGCGGCAAGTACTGCCATTGAAAACATAAGGAGCCATATTCGATATATCTATATATTTCTTGCCAATGGCGGGTCACGTCAATATACGTCAATGATGGGTATTCAATGGCGTGGGAATCAATGACAATTAAGTTTGTTGATTGGATCATGGCGGGCCCGGCACGGGGGGCTCGCCCACCTGTATGCGCCGCGCGGCGCCGCGGCCCGCGCGCGTACGCGTACGCCTTGCATGCGTCCGGCCATGCGCATGCATGCAGAGACAGCTTCCCAATTAAGCAGCACTGATGCAGCACTGTGGATCATGCATGAAGGATCAACGTCTCAAAGACTGGCGCGACAGCGGCGTCCCACAACGCCAAGAGCAGCTGTGCAAGTTTCACTTGGCCTGTCTGCTGACTGTATCAGCAGAAAGAGAGAAAGACGGTGAGCGAATTGAGAAGAAGACGAGCAACTAGCTAAACCGAACCAAAGATGCCCGAAGGCGAGAAGGACTCTGGGGGTGTGCCTCCCAAAGAGTCCCCATCCTCGTCCTCAACAGAGATCCATGAAGGGCCCTCCAGCTCTTTCGGGCATGACACAGAGAAGATCCAGCTCCAGTTTGTAGTGTCTGAAGTAGAGGCAGGAGACGAAGAGAGACGGCCAGAGAGGGAGACGGCTGATCACCAAGAGGACTCACGCCTTCACGAGGAGGGCGTCCTCTTCCCTGTTCACCTCGCCACTTTCTCACCCGGCGGCGTGCTGCTGCTGTCTCCAGGTCAGTACAGACAGCCGCATGGACTGCGTATGGCTGGAGAGAAGCGGAAGATGCTGGGACAGACTGAGCCGTATGCAGCCTGAATATAGTAGCCGTCTCCTGACAACAAGAACACTGACCCCAGAAGAGGGACAGCGGAAGTTGCCCAAGGACAGTCACAGAATACTGAATGCTCAAGAGCAGAGAGAGATTCCTTGGCACACACAGACGCACAAGTGTCGACAGACAGAAAGACGGTGACAGAACAGAGTTCAAGATGGAGACGTAGTCTAGGTTGAGGAGACGCAACTCAGCAGCTTTTACAGGAAGCAGATCAATAAAGACTTCCTCATCTTTTCTCCGGTGTTCTTTTCTTCAAACGAACATCCCCAAGCTCGCCTGTGCAGTGGAGCCACCGCACGCCACAAGCCGTCAATTGCAGTTGCTGCCGAGACTAACTTAAAGGTCGAGCTGTGCTCTTGAGATGACTGTTCATCCCTGCCTCACACTCGTCCAGCCGTGTTTCACGATTGTTCCCTTCGGTCTGCCTGTCTGTCTGCGTGCAGCGGGACCGATTCCTGAGTTGGAGATTCACCGCGCGCCCTCAGGCCTCCACCCACGGGGTCTCTCCAGTTTCCATCTGGGGTCTCCCTCGAGTCACACCCACACACACGCACACGGGGGGGGATTTGATGTGTCGCGACGGTTCTCGAACGTCAGCAGGGTCTCCGTCTTTCC